>QNQO01007296.1:0-22615 GCA_003290165.1 Berberis thunbergii | reverse complement strand
GATCCAATTAAATTTGAATTGCTTCTAATTAGTTCGAATTTGGTTTTTGAGGTTTTTTTAATTAAATCTAGATAGCTATATAGATTTTGCTATGTTTGGATGATATTTACTTGTCTTAAGCACGTACATAAATAAGTGCAATATGATTTTCAAAAATATTGTAATATTCGGATACAATTGGATTTTTAATGAAAAAAATGTATTTGGCATGTATTTGAACCTAATCACCTACAATGAATCATATATGAACTATTTTTCAATTTGGATATTTTTAGAATCATATTTGCACAGTCTCCAATTTGGGTATTTCATAATCTAAATGTCTTTATTCAAATCCTGATTTGGTTGATTATCATATTTTATCTATACCAAACAATAATATTGTTCCAAATTTTTAACACCGCATGACATCGGGTGTAGAGTTTTAACTCAAAATGCCTCATTGCTAGTGAGGGACAAGCCCAAAATTTACTAGCTTAACCCGATGAATCCCTAACCCATATGGGACCAACTTGCTCGCTCAAATCGAGCCACATCCCCAACAATCTCTACCTTGGCGATGTTTGAACCTAAGCTCCACCAATGTGCATATTCCCGCAAACAAAAGCCAAGCGCATCCGAACCCTCACCCCTATACCATGTTATGAAACTACTCTCATAGATAGATCAAGATTGATAAACCAAGATAAAGCCTAGCATTATATTCAACCTCTTTGCAAATTAACAACCATGGTTACTAATAGAGCATTGCTTGAGATGCACCATATTGGTGAAGGACGCGAACAGTAAAATCAATCTCTCTAACCCTTTGCCCTCTATTGAATTTCCCGTCACTTAGCCCCATAATGGCCAAAAAAACTACCCACCACCAAATTGGTAACCCATATCAGATGCCCAAACACGAATAAGAAAGGCATAAAATTACACTCAAAATCTAGTCTTGTTGAAAAGGTGTGGCTAGTGTTCGTACGTGAGTGTTATGTCCCGACATAAGTTCTAACCTATGTGATGACATTTGAATTGCGTCTTAGCATGAGAAATGTGTCCAGAGACTAACCTGAACTCGCCTAATTGAGCATTTGAACTGTGTCCTATTGTGAGAGTCGTGTCCGGACGCATACAATAAATTCACCTATTTGGACTATTCTGAATTGAGAGCCAATTTTTCAATAATTCTCCACCTTGGCGAGCAGCTCGCCCTTGGACATTTTATCCATGACTTCAACTAAAAACCTTCATGTAATACCCTCCTAATTAAATAAATATAAAAATTTCTTATTTATTAATTATGGCATATGTTGTAATCTCAATTATTTGGAAAAAGATTTTTTTGTTTGTCATTACTAAATAAATAAGGTGTGTGTGTGTGTGTTTAGCCAAAATTTTGTAAACCCTAATGTTGATGGGTTGTTACTCAATTGTATTTGGGCTTGCTTTTGGGCTTTTATTAAACTAATAAGTAGAGTTTTATTTTGTGAAAGAGGGTGGGTGCATTCGGAAGTTCAATGGGGGCGAATAGCCACCCACCTTATAAAGAGAAACCTTTTCTTTTTCTCCTTTTTCATATTTCTCTACTTGCTCAATGCCTTCAAGCCGTTTGACTGCAACATCAGTGTTATTCGTAAGGAATTCTCCATCCTAAATTGTTTCTCCCCTTGTTCATGGAATCGATGAAATCGGTTGGAACATCGAAGCCATTCGCAACTTGATCATGGATCTCAATCGATTCGGTTAGGTCATCGAGCTCGTCATTTCGAGCCCTTCTCTCTACTCTCTCGCAGTCTTACTGCTCTGATTTCAGGCGGTTCAGAAGAAATTCAAAACCCTAGAAATCAATCCTTCTTGTTATTGTTCTTCTTCACTTCGCCATGGAAACTTGCAGAACCTCAAAACCCTAGAAACCATGTCACTTCTTTGGCTATCCCCATCGAATCCACGTCGGACCATTCGTTCAAGAATCAGAAGCCACCCTCATCTCGTTCTCTCCCAAGTCACGAGCAAGGATGGGTGACATTGCTAATGACTCGCGATCTTGGTTATTCTAGAGGGTTCTCTGTAGATCTGTATCTGGATTTTTAGCTGATATTTACTCATTTGCCGCCGATGTAGTTGGAAAAATCAGCTTGGTTGTTGATGAAGGGGTTTAAAGAGCAGTGTTTGATTTGCCAGAGGAGATTGCCAAAGAGTTGTGTGTGATGGGTATATTCATTGTAATCTGATGTGGCTTGGAGGCGTTGTTGCAGTGCTTTTGAGGACGTGGATTGGTTGTGCAAATCATTGGTGATTTCATCAGGTGAGTTTTCTTATTCCCTGAATCTTGCAATCCTTGTTTCTTGACTGAATTAGTGATTCTTGAGGATTTGATGATGGGGTTTGTGAGTTTTGTTGTGAGGATGTGTGGTTATGATTTGGATATTGGTTTGGTGGTCTGATGATCTGTACTTGTGTGTCTTTGATGATTTTTGGATTGTGGGTTTGGTTTGATTTTGGATGAATTGAGAGTGTAGATCACCCATCCCACAGTCTGCAAAGCAAAATCTTTGTGGGCGTTTGAATGTTTATTCTATACTTAGTTTGTTCTTAGAAATGAAGATTTGTTTAGTGAACTGTTGATGCTCTTATGCAGTTTTGAGTTTTTGTGAAAATTGGTCTTAAAATTTCATTATTGCTGATAATAGTTTTGCTAAAAATTGGTCTAGAATATCACCATTGTTGATCTACTGCTAGCTATGGTTAAAGTTCCAATTCTGGTAAAAGAGAAAATGATCAAAGATGATAGTTTTGCTATGGAGAGATCAAACAAGTCACTTACTTGTTGTTTCCCTTGTGGGGTTATTGGGATCACCCACAGTTTCGAAATGTGAAGCATAAGAAAAAGAAACTAGTAAACCACACCTTGAGTTTACGTGAGAACAATGAAAAAGAAGAAATATTTTTCAGTAGCCTCCACTAAATTCAAGATACTTAAGACTTGCCCCTTAACATCAAACAACTAAATTCCACATCCGCCTGTGATGTACCTGTTTGATTTTCATTAGTACAAATAAGAAGTGACAATGCTCCATGGTCAATTTAGTGAATCTGAATCCCCATTTTGAGAAATGTTTTTGTTTTCTGTATGTACCTTGAGTGCTTGTTAAAATTTTCTCTGTGGAAAATGAAATGGTGATGTGATGTTTGATAGAATAATGGTGGTGGTGAACTACCTTAGCATGTATTCTCTTTTGATAGTTCATCCAACAAATTCATATGATGCAAAGAGATGAGATGTGTGAATTGACAATGTGTCAGATATTACTAGTTCCTCAAGAGAATGGTGGATACTGTGGTTGATTTACTTATGGTTGACAAAGTGTCACCATAAAAGAGTTTTGAGTTTTAGTTGATATTTTTTATGCTCTTTTCCACAACTTCGAAGAAAAAAAAATGTGAAAAGAAAAGAAATTGTTTGTATACAGACTTGCTTGTATACATGTATATTATTATGGGTATGCAGACTTGCTTGCATATCGGTGCACCGTTCCATGTGAGTTCGGTTGTACGTGTAGATTTAGGAAGAATACTTGCCAGTGATCAAACTTCGGGTGAGATGACATGTTACTCGAGGTGGCACCCCACTTGGAACATGTACGCTCCGAGTGGTTTCGATGGCAAGGGAGGCACACTTGGGTGAGGTGTGTTCGGCACATGGAGGATAGTGCGACTGTGGAAAAAGAAGCGAGATTTTTTTTTATTTTTTTTGTGTATGTGCATGATTACCTTAAAGGAAGAAACTAAATGCTCATTCAATGGTTGAATGAGAACTACATGATTTCATAAAGGTAGAAAAGGTGTTTGTTAATATTTCAATAATAGTCAACTCTTATAGCGTAAGTACTAGTAAAGGCATATTTATTTATTAGGATCATGACACATTTGCCTCATTGATGAACTACCTGATGATGTGGTTGTTTATTGTTTTGTTTATTTTGATGTTGTCATGTGTGGATTTATTGATTTTGGTATGAAGATTTCTCACACCAGCTTTATTGCTAACCCAAGTGAGCTTTTGCTTCTTGGGTACATTCCTTTTGGAATGTAGCCGATTAGCCTTTCAGGTTTAGAGACTTTTGAGCAGCGTTACTGGAGTTCCATTAGTGGAGCTAGCAACATCAGAATCTTTTCGGGTTAGAGTTTTATTTGTTTTAGTAATTTAAATGATGTTTAGTTGTTGCTGCTATTTGTTTATGTTGTTATTAAATTTTCATGTCCCGAGTTTTGGAGGAAACGGGTAATCCTACGTGGATTTTGGGATTTTCGTTTTCTTCGAAAATCGGGGCGTGACACTTCACCTCTATAGATCATTTTAAATTACCACTATCACCCACACCCAAAGGTGTTCAAACTTGCAAAACTTGCAGCTAATGCTTGAACTTCTTCATCTTATAGTTTATGAAAGATATCACATGCATTCATTTGTATGATTATCTTGTTGTCATGTATTCACCCTTCATAGTGGACAATCGCCACAACTCGTTCTAGCCTCGATCTCCAACAATAGGACCTCCGACTAATGTAAACACATAACCTTGTAGTGGCCAACGTCTATTTTTTTTTTTCCAGAAAAAAGGTTTAGTATTTG
This sequence comes from Berberis thunbergii, assembly GCA_003290165.1. Taxonomy (NCBI): domain Eukaryota; kingdom Viridiplantae; phylum Streptophyta; class Magnoliopsida; order Ranunculales; family Berberidaceae; genus Berberis; species Berberis thunbergii. The sequence continues at coordinate 17,994 of QNQO01007296.1, read as the reverse complement.
CACCTTGAATAACCCTTTGTTAGAGGATACATGTGAGTTTGTCATCCATGCCTTATAAAATCCCAGATACTTTTCTTGAAAGCATTTGCAAATATTTTTATTCTTAATATGAATTACTCTTCATGAGGCATGGTTGTCTGCTTGATAGCACACTAAAAGCATAGTTGTTTTCACATTGATTTTTATGATAGTCAAATGTTGTAATGATCATGTTTCGAGTTACTTCGTTGTTTACACTTTACACATAATTAGTTTCCATGTGCATATGCATGACTATAGGAAAGATGATGAGCAATTACCAAGCCTTAGAAAATGATAGAGTCTAAATCTATTTTGTGTACCCATTGACATTTTTATTGCATTTTCATATAACTCTAGCAACATAAATTTCATGCCTAAGGCATAAATACTTGGATTATTATATATTGGTAATAGATAGTGAGTAGTGATGTCACTAGTAAATCCCAATCTACTATCCATATTCGAATACATTAAAAAGAATATGAACTTCCTTTATTCTAGCTTGCATCATTTGGATCGGAGTTTTCCCATAGGTATATAAGTAGGAGCTACACAAGTCTTATATGGTGAACAAGAGAAGGATTCAACCCTACATTAGACAAATAAAATATAAAATTTTGAATGCAAATATTCAAGTAGTGATCGAGGCGTGATGGAGGGCAGAGATCTCACATGTGCATGACTGAGTCTCTTCAGCACTTGGCTTTGTTTAGGACCAAATGCTTGATTGGGCTAAGAACTAATTTCATGCGAGTGGATCTTGGGCATGTTACAGCTCTGAGATCTATGTTCAAACCTTATTGTCATGGGCCAAGCCCTAAGATTTATGCCCCTTGGGCTAGCGTGTCTTGGGCTTGAGCGCCTGACTTACAGGCTGAAAAATAGTTTGCGCATGGGTCTGCTTAGGGCTGCACTGAAGCCTTTTACGTGCCATGCCACGTGTATAGCTATGATCGAGTGATGTTTGATGTCTCATCAGCTACTCCCCCAGTTAATGGGGCTGCGTGCAATTCCATTAATTCAATGAATGTGGACTGGTGAAGTTGTACTTGGAACCATCACCCCTTCATTCCCGCACAACATTTTGATGATACACCAAACCGTCATCTAATCAGCATCGTATACATGTCATGATAATCTCGTCAACAGAATGAGGCATGCCAGATTGCACGCTCAATCTAGCGAGGCCCAAACATCAGTAAGCCCATCATTGGAAGAATCCAAATAGCCGGGTCCAAGTTGCAATGAGCTAGTAAGCCCACACGTCAATTGGTCAGGCCCAATACTATTAAGACCTCTGAGAGATCTACTCAAAACAGGCAGGCCAACAACACATTGGATTCGACAAGGAAACATATATTAAAGTATAAGTCGGGTAAGGAAACTTCCTTACATGGACAACACTCAGAAAGGGAAACCTCTCCCGCAAATCTAGGAGCACGAGTCGTGTATGGAAACTATCCCACGTGGAAAACTCCCAATCAGGAAATGATCTCCAAAACAGATCACTTCCCTAAACTAGGCCACCAAAGGCCTATCCGAACGAGGACTCATTCACTATAAAAGGGAGATAAGGTCGATGAACTAGAGGTATGCAATAAAACCCAATTTACAATTTTAAGCCTCTCCTAAGCCTTATCTAACTTAAGCATCGGAGTGTCATCGGCCACCACACGATGGTCCTTGGCTCACGTTTGCTACCTGTGCAGGTCTAGGTAAGCAGTGAGGAAGGAGAACATAAATGGACTACATCACATTTAATGCCAACGTGACTGTTGAGTGACTTCCTTCTGCAAACATCGTGCCTATATATGTGCTAGTTCTCATAGGGTCAGGCATTACCATGAGTATTGTAGAGCATGTTCCTCATATGTGTTTTTCCATATAATGTGTTTTGGCCTTTCTAAAGGACGAAGAGGAGTCCCTATTGGTGGAGTCTATGAATGTTTTGACATGCGATGAGTCTTAACAAGACCTGCTATTGGAGGAAGCCACCGGGTTTAAGTGAGCTTCTAGTGGTTTTGTGGAACCTCCGAATCTCTTCTTATGTTGCGAACAAGTACAGACTTCCCCTTAGGCCCAAGTTTGTCTTACATCTTCTGGTATTCCCACGGTGTCTCACGCCATCCAGTTTGGGAAATAATGCACAACCAACTCTTGGTGGTTGTTCCTACTTCTCCTTCACGGGCTTCACTCGTGTTGCTCCAACTGGGAGGCAGATTGGCCGAGGGGAGCTCCGATGTGCATGATCTGCGGCCTTGGGGAGCTGATTTTGTTTCACCTCGGGCATCCCTTCTTTGAGGGATCACACCAACTTTGGTTTGCTTCTTTTGCTTTCATTTCCAAATCCTATTCTGAAAGGTAAATTGGCGGAGCAAAGTCTCGACGTGTGTTTTAGCGGATCTTCGCTCGTACCTTGCTTTGCACCAAGCTCAGATACTTGTAGTGTGTAACTTCTGTACTAGCCAGTCGTTTAAGCTTTGTAATAACTTTTTGATAATCAATAAAGTTTGTTTTTCTGAATTCATTTTTCTTGTATGCTTTAAATGATTGTGAATCATATTGGCCTATGTGGACAAATCTTCTAGACTATTAAAAAAGATGATACAATTTAACTCTGAGCAAGGACTGGTTTGCTCTGATCTTGAGGAAGACATGTGTGGTCTTGACTTAGCTTGCGTAGTTCCCTTGTCAAAATAGCTTGATTCGCCAATAATGTTGAAGTCACTGAAGAGTGATCTTCATATAGGCATGTCGTGTCTTGCGGGTTGACCACTTTTTTAGTAGACATTGGCCTGTCGAAGTACTGCTACTTAGCTCTGTGTAGAACTGGAGAGACAGAGAAATTGTTTAGTCTTCTTATGACTAGATTTTGAATCACACTTTGGCTTATTATTTAGTTTGAGTCTCGGTGCCAGGGCGTTGCCTTGGTCTGTCTGAACTAGAATGATTAGATGTTTGAGTTGTCTATGGACTGGACTCATTCGCTTGTGGTGAACAGTTTGTGGACTAGGTTCAATCTACATGTGTGCTTCCTTAGTTCTTAAGGAGGACTAAGCTATCTCTCGAGTGGTGAGCCGTCCGTGGACTAGACTCGCCTTGCGATGGACTAGGTCCGGTCAGTGCTGGAGTTCCTTGGCTCTTGAGGTGGACTAGGTCACTTATGCAGCAAGATGTTGTAGTCCTGAAAAGGACTAGGCTTGGTCGCTTGTGCCCCATTGTGGTCCCCGTAGAAGGGCCAAGTTCCTTTAGGAGTGGTGACCCGTCCGTGGACTAGACTCACCATCTTGTTGTGGACAGTCCACGGACTGAGTCCGGTCCATGCTGGAGTTCCTTGGCTCTTGAGGCGGACTAGGTCACTTATGCGGCAAGTTGTCGTCATCCTAAAAGGACTAAGCTCTGCGGCTTATGCGCCATTGCAGCACCCGTAGTTGGGCCAGATTTCTTTAGAAGCGGTGAGTCGTTTGTGGACTGGACTCGCTCGCTTGCGGTAGACTGGGTCCGGTCCGCACTGGAGTTATTTGGCTCCTTAGGCGAACTAGTCACTTATGCGGTAAGATGACGTCGTATTGAAAAAGACTAGGCTCAAGCAGATTCAAATTTTTTTCATTCCAATGCATAATTTGTATTGATGCGTTTCATATTCGCCTGGAGTTTGCTCCTAAAAATATATCCATTCTACCCTTCACGACAATCTCACGAGCCTCTGATCCATTCTCATTCGATCAAGGCGGAAGAGCAATAGTCGGGCCATGTTCCTTTAGATGAGGTGAACAGTCCGAGGACTAGACTTGCTCGCTTGCAGTGGGCTGTCTGTGGACTAGGTTTGCTCCGCATGTGTGCCATCATGGTCTTGAGTTCGGACTAGGCTATCTTGGGAGTAATGAGTCATCCGTGGACGAGACTCACTTGCTTGCGGTGAACCATACATTGAGTGGGTTTGGTCTACATGGGTGCCATCGTGGTTCGAAAGTCAGACTAGGCAATCTTAGGAGCAGTGAGTCGTTTGTAGGCGAGGCTCACTTACTTGCGATGAACCATCCATGGGCTGGGTTTGGTACGCATGGGTGCCATCGTGGTTCAGAAGTCAGACTAGGTATGTTCATGTGCATGGAGTTATATGAAATGTGATTATTTAAAGAGAGTACATTTTTGATAATACTTCTTCAAGTCGTCTACATTCCACAGCCTTTTCAGACACTCTCCATTCAGGTTCTCTAGCAAGTAGGTTCCTTGTCTTTTGTTTGTTGTCACCTTGTAGGAACCTTCCCAGTATGGTCTTAACTTGCCTTTTTTTGGGTCTCTTGTGTTTCGACTTAGTCTTCCTTAGCACCAAAAATCACTGACTTTGAATTCTCAGGGCATAACCTTCTTATTGCAGTGTTGGGCCATCTTTGTTGGTAGAGAGCTATTATGATGGAAGCTCCACCCCTTTGCTCTTCAAGTAAGTCTAGTTTGACTCTTAGAGCTCCATTGTTGTCCTCCATCCTAAACTCCCCCGTCCCAAACGTAGGCATTGCTAGTTCCACTGGAACCATTGCCTCAGACTTGTTGACTAGTGAATGGTGTCTCTCTAATCGGAGTCATATTTGTGGTATGGTATAACCAGAGATGTCTGGAAGCTTAGATACCCAGAGCCTTTTGGTCGCATTGAGTTTCCTTTTGATTACTTCCAGGATAGTTTGGTAAACGACTTCTGCTTGTCCATTGGCATGGTGGTGACCCGACGTGATGACTAATGCCCAGTTTGATGCAAAGTTGTTTGACTTTCCTACCTTTGAACTGAGTTTTGTTATCACTGACCAGGATTTTCTGTGTTCCAAACATACAGACGATAGACTTTAAAAAATAATTTGATCTGATTATCTCTTATCTTGGAGAGGGGCTCTAATTTTACCCATTTGGTAAAGTAATCAACCACCACAAGGAGGAACTTATTTCTTTCAGAGATGGGAACAAGCCTATGATGTCCATCCCCCACTGGGCGAAGGGTCGCGTGCTGGTTATTTGAACCAGATTCATTGTGGGTATAAGTGTGTACGAAGCGTATCTCTAACACTTATCGCACTTGCACTTGCGTAACCAGGTCTTTGGTCTCTAGTTGCATTTTCAGCCAATAATACCCTAGCATGAGGGCTTTACGAGCTAGTGTCCTTCCTCTGAGTGGTTCTTGCAGATTCTTTCATGGATTTCAAGGAGGACCTGATTTGCCTCATTGGGGTCGAGCATCTTAGTAGAGGGTTAGTCGCTGATCTCTTGTACAACCTGTCACTGAGGTGAGTGTATCGTACTGCTTTATTTTTCTGTTTGTACCTCCAATTTTATGCTGAGAGGACTCCATCTTTTATGTAGCTAAGCAGTGGACTCATCCAACTGGTCTCTGTACTCGTGGAGAGGGTTTCTTGGAGCCCTTTCTTCCTCTAGGGCCAACTTCTCCTAGAACTCTATGAGTGTGTCAGAGTCGTTCTGTGCAGACGAGGCCTTTCAGGCAAGGTCGTTGACTTCATAGTTGTCTGCCCTAGAGCAGTGACAGAGTAGTATTATCTTGAACCATCTTTTGGTGTGATTGCTTTCCCAGTAGGCCATCATTCGTGGTTCTTTAACATCGAATTCATTGTTCACCTTATTCACCATCAGTTGGGAGTCGCTAAAAATTGTGATTTCTTCTACTCTGATTCCTTCGGCTAGTTTTAACCTGACTAGGAGGGCTTCATACTCCACCTCATTGTTTAAAGCACCAAAACCAAATTTGATAGCCTTTCTGAGAGTGACCTTTTCATGGGTGTAAATCACAATCCCCGTTTCGCAACCCTTCACGTTGGATGATCCGTTGCATTGCAAGAGCCATCCCTATGGAGGAGGCTTGGGGTTCTTGTCTCTTTGTTGGTTTCTCAGTCCTTGTTCTCCTATTCCAGTGAACTCGAAGATCAAGTCTGCCAGTGTTTATGCCTTGATCGTTGTTCTCGGAGCATAGTGGATGTCAAACTGTCCTAGGACTATTTGACCATTCTATCTGATATATCTGGCTTGTGCAATACCGATCAGAGTGGGTAATCAGTCAAGACTGTTATTGAGTGAGCTTGGAAGTAGAGTCTTAGTTTTCTAGAGGAAGTTACCAGTGCTAAGGCTAGTTTCCCATATTAGGGTAGTTAGCCTCCACCCGTCGAACGTTTTGCTAATGTAGTAGACGTGCTTTTGTTTTCCTTTCTCTTCTCGAACCAGAGCTGACAACATGCTCTGAGACTGAGAAGTATAGGTAGAATGTCTCGCTCGAAGTAGGTTTTGAGATCATCTCCGTGCTTCCCATGTATGCCTTGAGATCTTGGAAGGCATGTTCACACTGTTCTCCCCATTGGAATTCTTTGTTTCCTTTTAGGATTAAAAAAAAGGGAGACGTATGTCTGAAGATTTGAAAATGAACCTATTTAGGGTTGTCACCCTCCTAGTCAGGTTCTAAACTTCTTTAATGTTTGTGGGTGGTCTCATGTCAAGAAGAGCCTAAATTGCTTTGGACTGGCCTCTATCCATTTTCAGTTGACTACGTACGTAGCCCAGGAATTTCCATGATTGCATCCTCATTCTGATACTTCCTAAGTTGGGAGAATGCTTATTGAAGGCCTGCTAGGTGATCGGGACTGTGGAGGCTTTTTACCAGCATGTCGTCGATGTAAACTTCCATGTTTTTTTCGATTTGTCCTTTGAGCATTCGTTTCACCAGACGCTAGTATGTTGCCCCCCCCCCCATTTTTCAGTCCGAACAACATTACCTAATAGCAGCATATGCCTCTGTCCTTTAAGAAGTTTTCTCATGGTCTGGTGGATACATACTAACCTGATTGTAACCTGAATACATGTCCATGAAGCTGAGTTAACTATTTTCTGATGTCGCATTCACGATTTGGTCTATCCGGGGTAGTGGAAAATTGTCTTAGGGCAGACTTTTGTTAAGGTCAGTGTAGTCTATGCAGACCCTTTACTTCCCTTTTTCTTTACTATTCCAGGTAGCGTGACTCTCTTATCATGCCGACATTCAAAAGTCTCTACACTTCTTCATTAATGGCTTGGTTGCATTCGAGTGCCAACGACCTTTTTCTGCCGAACTGGCTTCAAGTTAGGATTGATTGCAAGTTAGTGTGTGAGAATTGTGGGTCAATCCTCACCATATCTTCCATTGTCCAGGCGAAGACATCCTGGTTATTTTTTAAGAGCGTGTTTAGCTTATCTGCCAGTGCTCTGTGATATTATAGCCTATCTCGACTGGTCTCATGTTAGCTGGGCTGTCTAAGTACAATGTGACAATTTCTTCTTCCGGTTGCCCAGCGTTTAGCCTTCCTTTCTAGCTAGATGGATGTTCGACGTTTGAAGGTGAAGGTGGGTTATGTTTTTCTAGATTTGGGGTTTCCTTATCCAGATCTTGTTGTTCGATACTTTGTGTTTCGTTCACTGATTGCCTGATTGTGGAGTAGTGACATTCTATAGCTATAGTTTATTCTCCTCTGATTGTTGGTACCTCGCGGTCAGAGGGGTATTTGAGGCACTAGTGCTGGGTGGGGATGACTACCTCCATGTGGTATAACAAGGGTCGGCCAAAGATCACGTTGTATTTGAAGTGGGCGTCTACGACCGATAACTTAGTTATCAAGATCCTCTATAGGTTTGGTTGCCCTGCGATCGTCGACAGCGTGATTTTACTGATCGAGTAGCAACTTTCTCCATTGAAACCGAACATGGTTTGATATGAATGTTTCAACTCTCCTTCTGTCAGTTGCATTTCAAGAATGCGTCTAGGAACAGTACATTGACGGAACTACCTATATCAGGCTCCAAGGTGAGGTAGTTGTAAAATTGACCTCATCGGATGCCGAAGGTGAAAATGGTAATTGATGCATCGTCACTGCATCCATTGATCAAGGTAAGCTCATCATTGAAATGGGTGACGTACTCCTGAGAGTCTCTTCATGCTTCTGCTTGAGGCTCAATAGATAGTGGAGCCCCTTCCTGATCCGTTGGCTCTTGACGAACCTGGTGATGAAAGCATTCGCCAAAGCCTAGAACGACCAGATGGGCCTGGGTTGGAGGCTGTGGAACCAGGTCATTGTAGCCTTCTTCAGGCTGGTGGGAAAAGTTTGGCACAAGATGGCCTCTGAACTTTCTTTGAGCGTCATCACGTGGTGGTAATGGCACAAATTTCTGACGGATTTGATGTTCTGTCGTAGAACTCGAGCTTCAATGGGACAAACTTTTTCGAAAGATGGGCACTCATGATTTCCTCCAAGAATGGAGGGACTTTGAGATCATATAGGACATTAGGGTTGGACGCCCCTAGTCGGAAGGGTTCTCGGCTATGGTCTTGTTTGTCCTCAAGGTAAGGTCCTTATGATCCTCTCATGGATCTCTCCTTCTCGCCAAACTCTTTGTTCCTCTATGGGGGTTTGATAATGAGATAGCAGCTCTCAAGGAACTGGCTCATGAGAGTGGAATTAAGAAAGTTCTTTTGGGTTCGATAAATATTGTTGTAGATCCTCTTGTTTCGCTCCTCCCATCTACAACTAGCGACTACAATGTAGGGAGTCAGTGGTTGTTGTCTCGTGACAAGCTAAAGTTGCCTTCCTAGGCGTTAGGGTGGGCACGGGACGGGATGGGACGAGATATACCCATCCCTATCCCATCCCGTTCATACGGGATCGGAACGGGACGGATGAAAAAAACCCCATCCCGACCTCGTCCCATCCCAAACGGGTTCGGGACGGGACGGACGGGATCAACGTGCCAAACTTCTTCACTTGCAGGCCCCAGTTTGCAAGCACCCATGAGTATAATATAAAGCTTAAATGGTGGAATCAGAATCTAAGCTGGTATACACCCAGCTAGTGTTGAATCAAAAGCTGACTTCCGAGTGTAAGAATCTCCCGGAGGCTGTAAACAAAACACTGAATTTTGAAACATTTTCATTATGTCGACTGGGCTATTGCATTTGTATGTTCCTTTGTAACATTCCAACAATTTACACTTACCCTTTGATGTTTCACATTGCTCAATGATCTGACTGCGTATTGAATCCACAAGTTTTGGCCTTGGTGCACCTGTGAAGCAAAACAAGTACTTTTTCTTTTGTGTCCGCATTTTCTTCTGCCACTGGAGCACTGAAGGGGGTTAATAAGAATTGCTCATTCAATACCAAGTACTGAACATATCAACATATGGCAGTTGAAAACTGACTATCAACATGACAGAGCAATAAGTAGATCGCGTGTCTGACAGCTGGGCTATCAGCATATGCTTAACTGCTTCAAACATTCTTCAACACTAGAGCACACTAAATAGCACAGTTTGAAAATAAAATAGCATAGTTTTGAAATCCCATTATCAGTTAAACTTAAAATCCCATTCTTGTTATCAAGCTTGGGACCTAGACCTTCATTCGACAAGTAATGACACATATCCATCCAAGAACATAATGTTCATGAAAATAAAGAGGACAGTGACACTGGCACCATCAAAATCTAAGCACAACATTCACAATGAGAAGAAACCATCGAGCCTAGTCATTTTCGTAACGCCTTTGTATGGGCATCCACAATTCTAAAATAAATAATTAAATAAAAATATTAATAATTAATATTAATAAATTAGTTCGGGACGGGACGGGATTGGCGGGATTGAAAATCTTCATCCCATCCCATCCCATTTTAGATCGGGACGGGACGGGATCGGGATGAAATTATTCAATCCCATTAAGACCAAAAAAATCGGGACTGGACGGGACAGGATCGGGACGGGAACGGGATCGCGGGATGGGATGCCCACCCCTACTAGGCGTGCTCTTAGATCTTAGATCTTCCCGAATTCCAGTCGGCCTTAAATCCCTATTGTCGCTTTCGATTCATCCCATCAACCACCGTTGTTTAGTGTTCTAGGTGGAGCAGGATCAGACTCATGTCAGGGCAGCAACGGTCGCCTTCGCCGCCAGACCATGTGGTTGTTCAGCCTCCTCGATTGGATCGACTCGATCCTTGTGGCTGGCTTCACTAGCCAGAGCTTCATCTGGCTCGGCGTCATCATTGAATGCTTGAGATTTGGTGCTGGTGGCCATTTCTCGATGCTTTACTTAGCTAGAAAGAACTTTGTGTGTTCGTTTCAAGGAAAAGTTATCGTCTTTCCCCACGGACTGACCAAACTAATATGTTCAAATATGTCCTCACTGATATCAACAATCTCTTACCTGCAAAATGAGCAGCGGTTAAGCCAAGGACCACCGTTTTGGTGGCCGAAGGCACTTTGATGCTTATGTCAGACATCTATGCAAGGAAAAGTGATGACTGTATATGTAAATTGCAATGTCTGTGCGTACTTTTCTACTTCCTTTCACCATCTCTTATAACGAGTGTTCCCTTTCAACTGTGCTTGCGATCGAAAACGTGATGGAGGAAGAAGATCTCGCATAAGATCTCAACTGTGCATGACTAGGTCTCTTCGGCACTTGGCTCTATTTAGGACCCAATGATTGATTGGCTTAAGAGCTAATTTTGTACGAGTGGATCTTGGGCATATGAAAACTCTGAGATCTGTGTTCGAGCCTTATTGTCCTGGGCGAAACCCTAAGATCCATGTCTTTTGGTTTGGCATGCCTTTGGCTTGGGCGTCTGACTTACGAGCTAAACAATAGTTTGCACATTGGTCTGCTTGGGACTGCGCTGAAGTTTTTAAGTGCTAGGGTTAGATCATGCCACATGTACGGCTGTGATCGGGTGACTGTTTGATGTCTCATTAGAAACTATTGGTGATATGACATGACTGACATCAGTCATACAATTGATTTTCCGAAAATTACTTTCGAACTATCCACCAAACCATGTGCAAAGAAATGTTGGAAGGGAAGAGTCAAGTTAGGTAACTCCACATTTCATCAAGTTAGGTACCTCCACATTTCCTAGAATCAGAATGTCAAAATACAATACAAAAAGTTGGTGAATGGTATTAAGTAAGAAAGAAAGTATGATTTGGAAAAGGAGAAAAATATGGAGATAAGGTTGTATGTCTAAAGATTTTTACATCGAAAGTTGAACGGAGTGAAGGGTTGAAAGCTCAACATTTATTAAACTCTCGTAGTTTATTGGCTGAAAGCAAATGTTACAAGTTTAGAACCCAACTATTTCATTATAAAAGCTAAAATCTGTACATATGAACATAAAACAAAATAGTATAATAAAAATGTACAAAGTAAAACTAAATAATTAGGGTTGAAAACCGAACCGTCGTTTCGGTTTTTCACCCAAATCGAGAATGGAACCGACTCTGGTTGGTTTGAAATTTTCAAACAAAAACTGAATCAACCATTAAGAAAACTGAATTGATTTTAATTTAGGTAAACCATAAATCAAACCGACCGACTGAAACCTACAAAATATCAAAAAAAAACCGATCAATTGACTATTTTTAACATATTATATTATTTTTATATAAATATATACTATTTATTATATATATTTGGTTGGTTTGGTTTTGTCGGTTGAAAAATCACATAAAAATCGAACCGATAATATCGGTTTTGAAATTTTAAAAATCGAACCGAACTTAAACTGAACCGATCAGTTCGATTTTTATCAGTTCGGTCGGTTTAATCGGTTTCATCTTTTTTTGTTCATCCTTATAAATGATGATGATGGTCAAGAGGATTAGCAAACAAATTGAAATAAGTCAAATGTGTGATGGTTCAATGGTTGAGTAGTGGCAGATGACATCACTAGGTCACAGGGTCAAATACAGCAGGCGACATTTGGGGTTGGAGGGTTAAGGAATTAAAAAAATTGAATAAAGCTAGAATATATTGGAAGACTTGACACATAATACAAAATTTTGAAATCCTCATCCATATGGTCCATGATTTATCTACTTGGAGGATCCCCTTTGTTAACATAAAAAGTATTGCTCTTTTACTTTGAAGGCTAAAAAATTTCTATCTTTCTATGACCTTTTAAAAAATACAAGTCTAAAAAATGTGTATTTCCTCCAAAAGTTTAAATATTTAAATGATTTTAAATATAATACAATGAATATGGGCCTTAAATGCTAATAAAAGGAATGGTCTCCAAAAGTGAGAGAGAAAGAGAGGAAATGTCAAGATGAATGATAAAATGCCTTTCAGTGTAAGAAAATGTTTTAGGAGTGAATAATAAGATTCACATTAAACGATCTAAATGAAGATTTTTTTTCAAACCTCTATTGAGTCACTTTTGCTTCAAACATTCCATTGCATCACAATTCTCATATAATGCGTCCTCCCTTGCATTACACTCATTCATCCACTTCAAGGTCGTAACAACAACATTATAGACCTCAATGCCCCAATCTTTCTTTAGGATTTTTAATTTTACGTCTTCCTCATTAACTATTTTGCAATGTACACAAATAAATAAAATAAAATTATTACATAAGTTCAACGATGTTTTCATGTGAGTATTACAAAAAAAAAAAAAAACAAAAACAAAAACAAAAACAAATCAGAACCAATGGAATCACATCACAAATTCCATGCACATATTGCATTACAGATGAGAGATTTCACCCCTACCATACACACATTTAAATATCTATACCTTTTTTTCTAAAACTTGAGCAACTAAGAAAAATGGTGTAAGACTGTATTGACCCAGTCTAATTGGATAAATTCATAGATTAATCAAATAATCACACACATCAAATGATAACATAAATGTTTTTCTTACAAAATAAACATGCAAAGCTCAAACAATGGGAGAATTAAAGAAAATTCAACAATAAATTGTAGCCGTACAATACTATTCCTTCATACGAATGGGTAACTCAATAATGTATGGTCCTTGAACCAAATCAAGAGCAAATCTCAATATTCAACATGTAGAGGTACCAAAAAAAATAACACTTTTGGCTAAGTAAATCCTGATGCCTCGAAAGGTAAATGATTGCAATCCACATGCCACTTGCAAAATAAATAGATGAAAAAATGAAAAGAATTTGGTATTTTTAAAGACATTACATTTTTTCTTAGCATTGAAAGACGCAATGTTTCAATTGCTTAGCAAAAAATCTAGAGAGCTAGGCCCGTAGCGCCTGGGGGGGGGGGGGGGGTTATCTGTGCATGTGATTATTTTCGATTGGGGTATTATGAACATCTCTAGGATGATGGAGGGTATTGTGCCTGACCTGGCTCTCTAGACAAGTTCATTGCTTAGAATACATGCTACACATATGAGTGACCCCAAGAGGACAAAAGTGGTCATCTCCCTCAGCCCAGATGGATTAGAATCCAAGGAGCGATTGTGAAGGGTATTCTTGGATCCACTTCATGTGTCTCCAACATCACCAATAATAGGAACACATGCTCCTCATGCAGGGGGCATGTCGCCTCACACTATTCCACAAACTGTCTTTTGGATAGAAATCCCAGTCGGAGGATATTCAGGACCTAAACCTGGAAGATTAGGAGGGACTGAAAAGGAGACCAGGTGTAGATTACAACCAAGATTGGCAAACCAGTAATAAAACAAAAATGATAGAAAATGGGAAAATCATCTAAAATTGGTGCTAGAAAATGATGAATAAGACGAAAAGTAAAACAACTACTCGAAGATATTCCAGCCAATGAAGTAGTACACCCATTACGCATAATTTCTGCCACTTGTGTATTATTGAAAGTTTTAAATATGATTTGATGAGACGTCAAACAATCATACAATCGCAGCCGTACATGTGGCATAAAAACCAAACACAAGAAAGACTTTAGCATAGTGCCAACTAGACCCATACTTAAACCAATGTTCAGCTCGTAAGTTAAGCGCCTAAGCCCAAGTCACGCCAGCCCACGTGGCACGGATCTTGGAGCTTGGCTCAGGACAATAAGGATCAAACGGAAATGCCTAGCTGTTGTAGGCTAAAAATTCATTCACGCTAATCAGCTCTTAACACAATCAAGCATTTGATCCTAAACAGAGTTAAGTGCAAAGAGACGCAGTCATGCACAAGTAATATCATAGCGAGATTTTCCTCCATCCATCACGTTTGTGATTGCAGGACGGTTGAGGAGGAATACTCACTATAAAAGGTGAACGAAGGGAAGAAGAAGGTACACATACACATTGCTAATTACATATATTCTTCATTTTTCCTTGCATCGTTACCTGACTTAAGCATCGGAGTGCCTTCGGCCACCATAATGGTGGTCCTTGGCTCACCGCTATTAGTTATGTAGGCTCGAGATCAGCTAGGATGAATTTGGACACATCAGTTTGGCGTCGCCTGTTATTCACATAATTATTACATAATATATCCCTCAATTATATATGTTAGTGTTTCAATTATTATATTTTATAGTAATTATTTCGTTTTAATGTCTTTGTAGGAATTTGAGCGTAAACGATGAAATCATATCAAGGCGACAAGTTAATTAGGAACGACAATTAGTCGATTCTAACGGTGGTATAAATCAGATGGTCACAACCTAAACCAAAACCTAATTCATAACCTAAACCCAAAACCTAAACCCAAAACCTAAACCTAAACCCAAACCCAATGCCAAGCCCAATCCTACCCAAAGAATATTCTCCAAATTATACATTGATAAATCATCCCCTCATCTCATCCTATTCATCTTGATCATTTTCTATAAATACAAGAGAATAGGGTGAGAAAAAGGGAGGAGAGAAGGGAAAAGAAGAAATTAGACAAAAATCAAAACCTCTTTCTCAAGGTGATTCTCACGAGACCATCACCACCTATCCATCTTTCACTCATTCTCTGTCCAGATCATTCAGCAATCACCTCCATCATCCATTAACCACCATCACCCGATCACCACCACCACCTCCGGACAGCACAACCACCACCACCACCACGAAACAGGGGCGTGACAACCCTGTTTCGCGTCAAACCTTCACTCTGCCACCGTCCCTGCCCCTCTCCCTGTCCATCATCCATCAACCACCATCATCCGACAGAACACATCCGCGAGCCACCACAACCACCGCGAAACAGAGCCTCACCGCGCTCTGTTCCGCCTCGCGACAGAGCTAGGCAGGCCATCCTCCTCTCCTCTCTGTCCTCTCTTCGACCAGGCCTCCTTACCATCTCTCCGCCACCGGACAACCACCACAGAAAGCCTCGTCCGCGGCGCACCACCATCGCGACAGAAATCGAAACAGGGGAGTATTCCTCCGTGCTCGCTTTCTTTGTTTTTGAGTATGCTCAGTGAAATCTTTCTCTTTGCAGGTTCCAGACCTAATTGGAGGACGAGACGCTCGCGAGGAGCAAGAACGAGGCCGCGAGAGCGTCGCTGCTCGCTGGAGACGACGACCAGGCACTGCGGGTACTGTAGTGTACTGTAGCAGAGGCGGGAGAACTGGTCAAATTCTGTTATTTGCCTATTCACACCTCCGGTTCTGCTCTGTACCACCATAGAGTGTTTTGGGAACATTTTCTCGGGATTCGTGTTATGACCACCTGCTGATCTGCTGAGTACCACCACATCGAGTTTGTGACAAACTAAATGGGTTGTATGAGTTATTTTGATTTATTTTACTGAATTGTGTGCTTAATTGTTAATTACAATTTATTTCTGAATTTTTGATAAATTGTTTTCACCTTGCATGTTCAAGAAATTAAACTTGATATGTTGGGTAGTTAGAATTACCCTTTATCAATATTCAAAGCATGTGCTAAAAATATTAAGCTTAAACTTTGATTAAGTGTGCTCTAAAACGACACTTAATACTTGGTAAGAGCGTATTTGCTTGAAATAATTTGTTAATGTTTGATAGAAACATGATATAAGTTGAATTGGATTTAACGATCACATATTCGGTGTAAGCAAGGGATTCTCATCCCTAAAGCTTCTCGTTTTTTAAATTCAGTAATTTAGATTTAAATATTTTTGCTAACTCATTGGTGAGTCCAAGCCCACAAAACCCATCTCATCTATCTTTTATTTTATTTTTCTTATTTTTAGTTTAGTTTTAAAAACACTGTAACCCCATTTTCTCTAAATTAGTTTAGATAATTTCTAAAATTCAATTTAATCCACCTTCTTCGTGAGATCGACCCGTACTTGCCGTTGTCTATCAGTTAGGCACCGTGCACTTGCGGTTATTACAAGTGGGTTAAATTAGCCTATTAATTTAGGTTAGTTAAATCTGCAACAAGTTTTTGGCGCCGTTGCCGGGGAAGGTAGCAGTGTAATTGAATTTAAGATTTATTTTCACTAATTATAAAAAATAATAATAATAATAAAAACAAAAAAAATTTATTTTTATTTTGCTAAGTTCTTTTTACACTAATTTCTTTTTATTTGTTTAATTGTGCAGACTACACGCTTCTCGAGAAAATTGGACGATCCTGCAAAAACATCAAGCACATTTTAATTTTATTTTTTGTGAGGTGAGTTTTAATTTTATTTTCACCTCGTTTTATGAGTGTGTGGTGTAATAATTTTTAAATTTTACTGTTTTTCATTTTGTTTAATCACAAAAAAAAACCTAAAATTCTCTAAGTCAAAAGAAATTATAGGGAAACAATTATAATTGTTACCCAATAATTTTTATGATTTAGAAATCCGACTTCTAAGACGAAGACCAATAAATTTATTTGCATGTGCTTGTGTGTTGAGTGAAATAGATAAAAGAAGTCAGATTTTTTTTGAATTGTGCTAACTTTTTTGTGCAGAATGGAATACACACACTGTAAGTATTTCTATCACACGCAACATATTAACGACCAGGGTGCTTGGTGTAATTGTTTGAAATTGTGTGATTGATTGTTTAATTTCTGTAATTGTGGGTGCTAAACTCTAGTAATTCATAATAAGCAGACCCAGCTTATAAATAGAAACTGGTGGGACTTGATTTCCCCACCTCATCACTCCAGCTATGTGCAACCAATAGCCAAACATAATTAAAATCAATTAGCAAGTTAGATAGAGCCATCTTTTAGGTACGGTGTTCATAGGACAACCAAGACCAAGGTGAATCCAATAATTTTTGTGTTGACCAAAGGTAAAAGTGACGATGGGTTTAATCATTCAATGAACTCCAAGAGGCCACTGCCACAAGGGTAATTTACCCTGTACGCCGAGTCATAAGTAAGCTACGATCCACAAGAAGGATTGGTGTAACTAATAGTTTTGGGTTAGGAACACAAGCCTCAAGTGTACATTTAACATCACATCGTTCTCACATCTATTGGCTTACAGAGCGGTAGCACAAGGAAGTACTTAATTGAACCATTGTGACCTCCTTCTCTTGTGCAATAATCCGGTTTCTTTGAAACAAAACTCTAGCCTACTGATTTTGAACTTTGCGGTGTAAAGTGTACACTCTTAGGATCAACTTGTAGCACCCATTGCTTTGTCATTAAGATTACATAAGAAATAACTGTCCCCCAAAGATAAAAAGATAATTGATCTAAAAAACGTTGATTGCTTAGGGAGACATGTTTCTTGTGCATTTACTGGTTGCTGATTGCGTGTGAGCTTGTGTATATTTTTACAGTTAGTGCTTTCAAAAAAAAAAAAACAAAAAAATGAACATAAGGGATTATCCAGCCTATTTTTCCGAGCAAGTCAATTCATTTTATGACATGCGACGACCTAATTATGATCCATATTTAGATTATTACAATCCAGGTTTAGCCTATCATCCTGACTTCTCATGGGCTCATGGTCAGTACCATGAAGGCCCTCTAGACACTCCTCAAACTCCTCCAACTTTAATTCCTGATAATGAGTTAGAGGATATCATGAACATTTTTATAGAGCGAACGGGAGAAATACTTGTGCAAAATTATCAGGATATCACAGAATTGACAGCTATTTATCAACAAAACTCCCAAGCTATCCGAAAACTTGAGATGACTGTGAGTCAGATAGCTGAGTCACTTCCTAAGATAGAGTCAGAAAAATTCCCTAGCCAACCTATTTCCAACCCAAATGGTCAATTTGAAATTAGT
>QNQO01007295.1:0-12874 GCA_003290165.1 Berberis thunbergii | reverse complement strand
CATGCAGGTTTACAGTCAGAGTAATTATATTTATTTAGGATCTTCTCGATATAATGTGATTGATCCAAAGTAATTCCCTTTTCAGACCTAGTAATCTTGATACCAAGGATTACACTCGCTTCTCCAAGGTCTTTCATATCAAAGTTTGCACACAATAAACTTTCACTTTATTCACGGCATGGATATTAGAACCAAAGATAAGTAAGTCATCCACATATAGACATATGATAGTGCAAATGTCATTTTCATCTTTATAGTAAATGCATTTGTCACTTTTGTTTACTTTAAATCATGTGCGATGACAAGGTTATCAAATTTTTCATGCCATTGTTTTGGAGCTTGTTTCAACCATACAGTGATTTATCTAGTTTGCAAACTTTGTGTTCTTGTCCTGGAATGACAAAACCTTCAGGTTGGTCCATGTAAATTTCTTCTTCCAAATCGCCATTAAGAAACGCAGTCTTAACGTCCATTTGGTGCAAAACTAGGTTATGTATTGCAGCAAAGAAATTAACACTCGAATAGATGTAATCCTGGTTACAGGAGAATATGTGTCAAAGAAATCAACATTTTCTCTCTGTCTATACCCTTTGGCTACGAGACGAGCCTTGAACTTGTCAACATTACCATCGGGTTTCAATTTCTTCTTAAATACCCATTTACATCCTATTGTCTTGCAACCTGGTGGCAAATCGACTAAGTGCCAGGTTCTGTTAGACTCAAGAGAGTACATTTCATCATCGATAGCCTCTTCCCAAAATTGGCATCTATAGAGGATAGGGCCTCTTGAAAACTAAGGGGATCCTCTTCGACTGAAAAGACATAGTAATCGGGGCCAAATGTTTTAGAAGTTCGTTTCCGTTTACTTCTTCTTGGCTCAGATTATGTGGCTTTATCAGTTTCATTTACCCTGATCAAGGGTACGTTGTTTGATGATGTACCCCCACTATTCCTCGAAATAAAAGGAAATTTATCTTCATAAAAGTCAACGTCGTTTGATTCTATAATAACTTATCTTTAAGATTATAGAATCTATAAGCTTTGCTATTTATGGCATATCCTATGAATACACATTCATATGCCCTACTAGCAAGCTTGTTCCTTTTAGGATCAGGAATTCTAACATATGCTAAGCAACCCCAAGTTTTTAAATAAGACAAGTTTGGTTGTCTATTTTCAGAATCTCATATGGAGATGTTTTACTTTTCGATTTGGGGACTCTATTTAGCACATAACAGACTGTCAATATAATTTCTCCCCACCAGTGCGAAGCAGCACCGGAGTTAAGCATTATGGCAACTACTAACTCGGTAAAAGTTCTATTTTTTCTTTCAGCTTTGCCATTCATCTCAGGAAAATATGGTGCAGTTGTTTCATGAATAATTCCTTGAGAATTATAGAGCTCAATGAAATACTGCTATATATTCGTGCCTCTATCACTCCTAAGTCTCTTATCTTTTCTATTATATTGATTTTCAACTTCAGTCAAAAAAATTTAAACTGTCAAAGCATCACTTTTTTTTCATTAATAAAACAAAAGTATAATCGAACAGTCATCAATAAACGTAATAAAATATGTTTCCATTTCTAGTCAAGATACCATCAAGTTCACATATATCTGAGTGTATCAAATCTAAAAGGTTCAGATTCTCTAACTACGATTTATGTGGTGTTTTGGTATTTTAGCTTGACCTACAATAGTTGCACTTTTCAAAGTCATTTAAGGAAATTTTGGAATTAGTCCTAAGTTACTCATTGTTTTTAAAATACGCTTATTAACATGACAAAGTCTAGCATGCCAGATATTAAAAGTGCACAACATGTAAGCAGAAGCTAGAATTTTATTCGCTTCAACATTTAACTTTAAACAATTCCATCATAGCATACCCTTTTCCCCACAAATACATTATTCTTTGTGATGAGTATATAAATCAGCCCCTATAATTTGAGTAAATCCCAGCCTTGTTCAGAAGAAAACCAGATACTAGATTCTTTCTCATCTCTGGAGTATGCAAGCGTCTTCAGGTAACTGTCTTCCAGAGGAAAACTTCATTCTACTGTTCCAGTTCCAGGCAACTATAGTGGAGTGGATCACCCCAACAAACTTTCTTGTCCTCAGCTTCAGAAATAGGACTTGAACATTTCTCGATCATAGCAGACATGTCGAGAAGCACCATGTCGACCCACCCATCCCTCGGATCCACCAAAAAATTGATCTCAGAGATCATGGCATAAGTTGGTCTTCGGTTAGGTTCGCCTGAGGTGGCAGGGCGAGATCCATTCGGCAGTTCCTGGCCATTATGCCCGGCCCTCCACAGGTGTAGCAAAGGAACTGTGCTGAATTCATTCGTTGGATGGAGGTTTCATGTCCATTCCTGATTTCGCGGAGGATTTACGTGTTTGATGGTTGGGTTTTGCTGTTCTGCGTTCTGCTGGTTCCGGGTTCTGATAGTTCCGTATTTATTGTTATTTGATTCATTGTCTTATCCATGTGGTTTCGAGAAACAGGGGTAGATTCTATAATGGTTTCGAATATTATGAGAACTTCCTTCTTTTTGATCTTGTTTCCTGGCTTCCTTTTCAAATACGAAGTCGGGTAATCAGGCCTTTTTCAGGGAAAACTCTTTAGGTTTTAATGCCTAAGGACATTCTTAAATCTTCCCAGCTAGGGGTAATTGTCTATCACAACAGCTATTTGAAATTCGTCATTCTAAAGTCAATCCCTCAGAATAATGTCATGAGCAATCCTTTTTGGAGCTCGTTGTGAATTGGGTTTCCACAAAACGTTTCATCATGTCATTTAGAAATTTTCAGATAGGACTGACAACATACTTCTTGTGCCAGCTTCCTCAGTGTCATATTTCTTTCTAAGGCTTCCCAAATATCTTTTGCAGTTTGTTCAGAACAGTAATAATCATAAAGATCACCAGAAAAGACCATTTAGGATAAATTTTTACATAAAAAATCATTTTCAATCCAACGGTCTAATTCTTTAGTATGGGTTTCCGTAGGTTCAGCAGGCATTGTTGGTTTTTCAGTATCACAAACATATGCAACCTTTTGTGTTGTTAGAAAAAAATCATCTTTTGTCTCCATCTTTTTAAAGTTTGGCCCTCAAAACGAAAGGGCCTATTAAGGTCTTTTTGCAGCAATTTCAGTAATTGAATTCATGGCAGAACAGAGAAAACGTCTTAAAATTGTTGAAAAATATGCTGTAAAATTCGAATTAAAAAGAAGGAACCATGGTACCAATTTTGCTTGGGTTGAGTCGCGGACTAGGTCGCTCTCTTTAAGACGTTTCGCGGCTCTGCCCAAAATTGTGCAAGCAGTTTCGTAGCCCCGCGTCCCCAGAGATAAAACAGCCCAGAATCTTCTCTGTCTCGTTCAAAAATTGCACAATAGATGAACGGTATACAAATCACCCTTAATCTCCTTATTTGCTCGGAATCACCAGGAAATAAATCAGCAACAAATAGAGACTCGGTAAAACCAAAAGCATAAACTGCAAGAAGCATAAACAGAGACTCTGATTTCAAAAACTGTATGCAGGAAGCATAAAACTCGAAGACTCTTTGCAAGGAGCAGAAACTCGAAGTTTGCAAGAAGCAGAAAATCGAAACTGTTTGCTCTCTGTTTTTTTTTCGAAAGAACTCTGTGTTTCTCTTTTGTTTTTGTGTATCTAAAAACTCAATATCGAATGGTATTGATAGAGCGAAAATTGTACATTCGAAATCGAAATACAGGCTCTATTCATTGGCATCAATCGCGTGAAATCAAATCGTGGAGAAGAAATGGCGGCGGGATTTATGCCAGAAATCGCGGGGTCAAAACGTGTTTTAGAGAGACCGTTTAGACTCAGTCCTCTTCAGAAGTTTATTTTTTCGTTTAAATAAATTTTCAGCAAAAAAAACTGTTTTGCTCTCTAAATAACTCGACCCGACCCGCCGACTGGACGGACGGCAGTGGCGCGGGCGCGAAGTCTATCTCTCCCCTTCTCATAAAAGAGTGGTACCCCCAAGGGGTCCAAACCAAGTCCTAACTATCTCCTTTATACTCTACCACAAAGAGATATATAGTATATATGGGACTATAAAATAGAGAGTGATTCAAAGATCAAAATAGGGAGAGAGGTCCATGGTTCAAAACCAGGTAAACACACATTTGTTTTTATTTTTTAAAAAGCCAAATTTGCAACAATCCCCCACTTGGATTTTTAAAAACAATTTTCATCGAGCAATCTACAAAATATAAGATTGTGCATAAGCAAAAGTGTCTTTCAACTTGAACTCTTGCGTAGTGTTCATGCTTTAGAATATACTAGAGTAACTCGTAGTTTTGAACTCTATCTCTAACAGACATTACACGCACAACCTTACCAGGGTGAAGTCTAAAAAGCCCGTGCTTTACGGTCATGCACGTATATCCCAGTGTAGTGAAGGCTCTAGGAATTTTGCCCACAAATTCCATAGGAAGCGGCCAAACTTCCACAATCACTTAGGTGAGTCTATCAAGAGTACTCCTGTAGCTAGGTACTCCACTCCACATAGAGTATAGACCTCATTAAGAGTTTTTAACTCATCCTACTATCGCTTCAGGAATTCATGCTTTTAATCTAGGAATGGGATTGCTATTTTGTCAGCATGATTCACATCATATCATTCACGACTTGTTATTACCCATTGAACCTATTTCTTGGGATCTCCAGTCTATAGGTTGGGTTACCATCGTGAATAACTCATCAAACTAAGGGCAATAGTCCCATTCCTTTCGAGGTTTTGAAAACCTTCTCTCTAGCTAATCCTTTCGTCAAAGGATCAGCCAAGTTCGCATCAGTTCGTACATGATCCACTCTCACAGCACCAGTAGATAGAAATTCTCTAACCGTATTGTGCTTACGACGTATTTGTCGTTTCTTGCCGTTATAATAACGGTTCTGTATTTTTGCAATAGCCGCGGTACTATCGCAATGGATCAAGACAGCTGGAATCGGTCTTTCCCATAAAGGGATATCTGCTAGCAGGTTTCTCAACCAACCTGCTTCTTCACTAGCCGTGGCTAGTGCTATAATCTCTGACTCCATCGTGGACTGTGCCAGAATGGTCTGTTTCTTTGATTTCCAAGAAACAGCTCCACCAGCTATATTGAAAATATAGCCACTGGTGGCTTTGGAGTCATCTGAAAGGGTGTTCCAATCAGCATCGCTATATCCTTCAAGGACAGCGGGAAACTTCTGATAATGTAATCCGAGGTTCTTAGTCCTCTTCAGGTACCTCATGACCCGTTCAATTGCATGCCAATACTCTATACTAGGTCTACTTGTAAATCTGCATAGTAATCCAACAGCGTAAGCTATGTCGGGTCTAGTGCAATCGGTAGCATATCTAAGACTACCAATGATGCTCGCATACTCAGATTGTCTAACACCGTCACCGGTATTCTTGAACAACTTTACACTAGAGTCATAAGGAGTACATGCAGGTTTACAGTCAGAGTAATTATATTTATTTAGGATCTTCTCGATATAATGTGATTGATCCAAAGTAATTCCCTTTTCAGACCTAGTAATCTTGATACCAAGGATTACACTCGCTTCTCCAAGGTCTTTCATATCAAAGTTTGCACACAATAAAGCTTTCACTTTATTCACGGCATGGATATTAGAACCAAAGATAAGTAAGTCATCCACATATAGACATATGATAGTGCAAATGCCATTTTCATCTTATAGTAAATGCATTTGTCACTTTCGTTTACTTTAAATCATGTGCGATGACAAGGTTATCAAATTTTTCATGCCATTGTTTTGGAGCTTGTTTCAAACCATACAGTGATTTATCTAGTTTGCAAACTTTGTGTTCTTGTCCTGGAATGACAAAACCTTCAGGTTGGTCCATGTAAATTTCTTCTTCCAAATCGCCATTAAGAAACGCAGTCTTAACGTCCATTTGGTGCAAAACTAGGTTATGTATTGCAGCAAGAGAAATTAACACTCGAATAGATGTAATCCTGGTTACAGGAGAATATGTGTCAAAGAAATCAACATTTTCTCTCTGTCTATACCCTTTGGCTACGAGACGAGCCTTGAACTTGTCAACATTACCATCGGGTTTCAATTTCTTCTTAAATACCCATTTACATCCTATTGTCTTGCAACCTGGTGGCAAATCGACTAAGTGCCAGGTTCTGTTAGACTCAAGAGAGTACATTTCATCATCGATAGCCTCTTCCCAAAAATTGGCATCTATAGAGGATAGGGCCTCTTGAAAACTAAGGGGATCCTCTTCGACTGAAAAGACATAGTAATCGGGGCCAAAGTTTTTAGAAGTTCGTTTCCGTTTACTTCTTCTTGGCTCAGATTCTGTGGCTTTATTAGTTTCATTTACCCTGATCAAGGGTACGTTGTTTGATGATGTACCCCACTATTCCTCGAAATAAAAGGAAATTTATCTTCATAAAAGTCAACGTCGTTTGATTCTATAATAACTTGATCTTTAAGATTATAGAATCTATAAGCTTTGCTATTCATGGCATATCCTATGAATACACATTCATATGCCCTACTAGCAAGCTTATTCCTTTTAGGATCAGGAATTCTAACATAAGCTAAGCAACCCCAAGTTTTTAAATAAGACAAGTTTGGTTGTCTATTTTTTCAGAATCTCATATGGAGATGTTTTACTTTTCGATTTGGGGACTCTATTTAGCACATAACAGACTGTCAAGATGATTTCTCCCCACCAGTGCGATGCAGCACCGGAGTTAAGCATTATGGCAACTACTAACTCGGTAAAAGTTCTATTTTTTCTTTCAGCTTTGCCATTCATCTCAGGAGAATATGGTGCAGTTGTTTCATGAATAATTCCTTGAGAATTATAGAACTCAATGAAAGTACTGCTATCATATTCAGTGCCTCTATCACTCCTAAGTCTCTTAATCTTTCTATTATATTGATTTTCAACTTCAGTCAAAAATAATTTAAACATGTCAAAGGCATCACTTTTATTTTTCATTAAGTAAACAAAAGTATAATCAGAACAGTCATCAATAAACGTAATAAAATAACGTTTTCCATTTCTAGTCAAGATACCATCAAGTTCACATATATCTGAGTGTATCAAATCTAAAGGTTCAGATTCTCTAACTACAGATTTATGTGGTGTTTTGGTTATTTTAGCTTGACTACAATAGTTGCACTTTTCAAAGTCATTTAAGGACAATTTTGGAATTAGTCCTAAGTTACTCATGTTTTTAATAATACGCTTATTAACATGACAAAGTCTAGCATGCCAGATATTAAAAGTGCACAACATGTAAGCAGAACTAGAAATTTTATTCGCTTCAACATTTAACTTAAACATTCCATCAGTAGCATACCCTTTTCCCACAAATACATTATTCTTTGTGATAGTATTATAAATCAGCCCCTATAATTTGAGTAAATCCAGCCTTGTTCAGAAGAAAACCAGATACTAGATTCTTTCTCATCTCTGGAGTATGCAAGACGTCTTTCAGGATAACTGTCTTTCCAGAGGTAAACTTCAGTTCTACTGTTTCCAGTTCCAGCAACTATAGTGGAGTGGGAATCACCCAACAACACTTTCTTGTCCTCAGCTTCAGAATAGGACTTGAACATTTCTCGATCATAGCAGACATGTCGAGAAGCACCAGTGTCGACCCACCATCCCTCGGATCCACCAACAAAATTGATCTCAGAGATCATGGCAATAAGTTGGTCTTCGGTTAGGTTCGCCTGAGGTGCAGGGCGAGATCCATTCCGGCAGTTCCTGGCCATATGCCCTGGCCTACCACAGGTGTAGCAAAGGAACTGTGCTGAATCATTCTTGGAGGGATGTTTTTGTCCATTCTGATTTCGCGGAGGATTCTGATTCTGATGGTTGCGGTTCTGATTGTTCCGGTTCTGCTGGTTCGATTCTGATAGTTCCGATTTTTATTGTTATTCTGATTTTTCATTGTCTTTCCATTGGGTTTCAGAGAAACAGGGGTAGACTTCTTATGGTTTGATATAATCAGAACTTCATCTTTCTGATCTTGTTTCCTGGCTCCAATACGAAGTCGGGTTATCAGGCTTTCTAGGGAAAACTCTTTAGTTTTATGCCTAAGGACATTCTTAAAAGCTTTCCAGCTAGGGGGCAATTTGTCTATCACAACAGCTACTTGAAATTGCTCATCTAAAGTCATTCCCTCAGATATAATTTCATGAGCAATCTTTTGAAGCTCGTGTGATTGGGTTTCCACAGACTTATCATAAGTCATTTGAAATTTCAGATAGCGACTGACAGCATACTTCTTTGTGCCAGCTTCCTCAGTGTCATATTTCTTTCTAAGGGCTTCCCAAATATCTTTTGCAGTTTGTTCAGAACAGTAATAATCATAAAGATCACCAGAAAGACCATTTAGGATAAAATTTTTACATAAAAATCATTTTCAATCCAACGGTCTAATTCTTTAGTTTGGGTTTCCGTAGGTTCAGCAGGCATTGTTGGTTTTTCAGTATCACAAACATATGCAACCTTTTGTGTTGTTAGAAAAAAAATCATCTTTTGTCTCCATCTTTTAAAGTGTTTGGCCCTCAAAACGAAACAGGCCTATTAAGGTCTTTTGCAGCAATTTCAGTAATTGAATTCATGGCAGACAGAGAAACGTCTTAAAATTGTTGAAAATATGCTGTAAATTCGAATTAAAAAGAAGGAACCGATGGGTACCAATTTTGCTTGGGTTGAGTCGCGGACTAGGTCGCTCTCTTTAAGACGTTTCGCGGCTCTGCCCAAAATTGTTGCAAGCAGTTTCGTAGCCCCGCCGTCCCAGGATAAAACAACCCAGAATCTTCTCTGTCTCGTTCAAAAATTGCACAATAGATGAACGGTATACAAATCACCCTTAATCTCCTTATTTGCTCGGAATCACCAGGAAATAAATCAGCAACAAATAGAGACTCGGTAAAACCAATAAGCATAAACTGCAAGAAGCATAAACAGAGACTCTGATTTCAAAAACTGTATGCAGGAAGCATAAAACTCGAAGACTCTTTGCAAGGAGCAGAAACTCGAAGTTTGCAAGAAGCAGAAAATCGAAACTGTTTGCTCTCTGTTTTTTTTTTCGAAAGAACTCTGTGTTTCTCTTTTGTTTTTGTGTATCTAAAAAACTCAATATCGAATGGTATTATAGAGCGAAAATTGTACATTCGAAATCGAAATACAGGCTCTATTCATTGGCATCAATCGCGTGAAATCAAATCGTGGAGAAGAAATGGCGGCGGGATTTATGCAAAATCGCGGGGTCAAAACGTGTTTTAGAGAGACCGTTTAGACTCAGTCCTCTTCAGAAGTTTATTTTTCGTTTAAATAAATTTTAGCAAAAAAAATGTTTTGCTCTCTAAATAACCCGACCCGCCCGACGACCGGACGGACGGCGGCGGGCGCGAGAGTCTATCTCTCCCCTCCTCATAAAAGAGTGGTACCCCCAAGGGGTCCAAACCCAAGTCCTAACTATCTCTTATATACTCTACCACAAAGAGATATATAGTAGATATGGGACTATAAAATAGAGAGTGATTCAAAGATCAAAATAGGAAAGAGGTCCATGGTTCAAAACCAGGTAAACACACATTTGTTTTTATTTTTAAAAAGCCAAATTTGCAACAATCCCCCACTTGAATTTTTAAAAACAATTTTCATCGAGCAATCTACAAAATATAAGATTGTGCATAAGCAAAAGTGTCTTTGGACTTGAACTCTTGCGTAGTGTTCATGCTTTAGAATATACTAGAGTAACTCATAGTTTTGAACTCTATCTCTAACAGACATTACACGCACAACCTTACCAGGGTGAAGTCTAAAAAGCCCGTGCTTTACGGCCATGCACGTATATCCCAGTGTAGTGAAGGCTCTAGGAATTTTGCCCACAAATTCCATAGGAAGCGGCCAAACTTCCACAATCACTTAGGTGAGTCTATCAAGAGTACTCTGTAGCTAGGTACTCCACTCCACATAGAGTATAGACCTCATTAAGAGTTTTTAACTCATCCTACTATCGCTTCAGGAATTCATGCTTTAATCTAGGAATGGGATTCTATTTTGTCAGCATGATTCACATCATATCATTCACGACTTGTTATTACCATTGAACCTATTTCTTGGGATCTCCAGTCTATAGGTTGGGTTACCATCGTGAATAACTCATCAAACTAAGGCAATAGTCCCATTCCTTTCGAGGTTTTGAAAACCTTCTCTCTAGCTAATCCTTTCGTCAAAGGATCAGCCAAGTTCGCATCAGTTCGTACATGATCCACTCTCACAGCACCAGTAGATAGAAATTCTCTAACCGTATGTGCTTACGACGTATTTGCGTTTTCTTGCCGTTATAATAACGGTTCTGTATTTTTTGCAATAGCGCGGTAACTATCGCAATGGATCAAGACAGCTGGAATCGGTCTTTCCCATAAAGGGATCTCTGCTAGCAGGTTTTCTCAACCAACCTGCTTCTTCACTAGCCGTGGCTAGTGCTATAATCTCTGACTCCATCGTGGACTGTGCCAGAATGGTCTGTTTCTTTGATTTCCAAGAAACAGCTCCACCAGCTATATTGAAAATATAGCCACTGGTGGCTTTGGAGTCATCTGAAAGGGTGTTCCAATCAAGCATCGCTATATCCTTCAAGGACAGCGGGAAACTTCTGATAATGTAATCCGAGGTTCTTAGTCCTCTTCAGGTACCTCATGACCCGTTCAATTGCATTGCCAATGCTCTATACTAGGGTCTACTTGTAAATTCTGCATAGTAATCCAACAGCGTAAGCTATTGTCGGGTCTAGTGCAATCGGTAGCATATCTAAGACTACCAATGATGCTCGCATACTCAGATTGTCTAACACCGTCACCGGTATTCTTGAACAACTTTACACTAGAGTCATAAGGAGTACATGCAGGTTTACAGTCAGAGTAATTATATTTATTTAGGATCTTCTGATATAATGTGATAGATCCAAAGTAATTCCCTTTTCAGACCTAGTAATCTTGATACCAAGGATTACACTCGCTTCTCCAAGGTCTTTCATATCAAAGTTTGCACACAATAAAGCTTTCACTTTATTCACGGCATGGATATTAGAACCAAAGATAAGTAAGTCATCCACATATAGACATATGATACTGCAAATGCCATTTTCATCTTTATAGTAAATGCATTTGTCACTTTTGTTTACTTTCAAATCATGTGCGATGACAAGGTTATCAAATTTTCATGCCATTGTTTTGGAGCTTGTTTCAAACCATACAGTGATTTATCTAGTTTGCAAACTTTGTGTTCTTGTCCTGGAATGACAAAACCTTCAGGTTGGTCCATGTAAATTTCTTCTTCCAAATCGCCATTAAGAAACGCAGTCTTAACGTCCATTTGGTGCAAAACTAGGTTATGTATTGCAGCAAGAGAAATTAACACTCGAATAGATGTAATCCTGGTTACAGGAGAATATGTGTCAAAGAAATCAACATTTTCTCTCTGTCTATACCCTTTGGCTACGAGACGAGCCTTGAACTTGTCAACATTACCATCGGGTTTCAATTTCTTCTTAAATACCCATTTACATCCTATTGTCTTGCAACTGGTGGCAAATCGACTAAGTGCCAGGTTCTGTTAGACTCAAGAGAGTACATTTCATCATCGATAGCCTCTTCCCAAAAATTGGCATCTATATAGGATATGGCCTCTTGAAAACTAAGGGGATCCTCTTCGACTGAAAAGACATAGTAATCGGGGACAAATGTTTTAGAAGTTCGTTTCCGTTTACTTCTTCTTGGCTCAGATTCTGTGGCTTTATCAGTTTCATTTACCCTGATCAAGGGTACGTTGTTTGATGATGTACCCCACTATTCCTCGAAATAAAAGGAAATTTATCTTCATAAAAGTCAACGTCGTTTGATTCTATAATAACTTGATCTTTAAGATTATAGAATCTATAAGCTTTGCTATTCATGGCATATCCTATGAATACACATTCATATGCCCTACTAGCAAGCTTGTTCCTTTTAGGATCAGGAATTCTAACATATGCTAAGCAACCCCAAGTTTTTAAATAAGACAAGTTTGGTTGTCTATTTTTCAGAATCTCATATGGAGATGTTTTACTTTTCGATTTGGGGACTCTATTTAGCACATAACAGACTGTCAATATAATTTCTCCCCACCAGTGCGAAGCAGCACCGGAGTTAAGCATTATGGCAACTACTAACTCGGTAAAAGTTCTATTTTTTCTTTCAGCTTTGCCATTCATCTCGGAGAATATGGTGCAGTTGTTTCATGAATAATTCCTTGAGAATTATAGAACTCAATGAAAGTGTTGTTATCATATTCAGTGCCTCTATCACTCCTAAGTCTCTTAATTTTTCTATTATATTGATTTTCAACTTCAGTCAAAAATAATTTAAACATGTCAAAGGCATCACTTTTATTTTTCATTAAGTAAACAAAAGTATAATCAGAACAGTCATCAATAAACGTAATAAAATAACGTTTTCCATTTCTAGTCAAGATACCATAAAGTTCACATATATCTGAGTGTATCAAATCTAAAGATTCAGATTTTCTAATTACAGATTTATGTGGTGTTTTGGTTATTTTAGCTTGACTACAATAGTTGCACTTTTCAAAATCATTTAAGGACAATTTTGGAATTAGTCCTAAGTTACTCATGTTTTTAATAATACGCTTATTAACATGACAAAGTCTAGCATGCCAGATATTAAAAGTGCACAACATGTAAAAGAACTAGAAATTTTATTCGCTTCAACATTTAACTTAAACATTCCATCAGTAGCATACCCTTTCCTCGCAAATACATTATTCTTTGTAATAATGTA
>QNQO01007294.1:0-67297 GCA_003290165.1 Berberis thunbergii | reverse complement strand
AGCCGTGCAATGGCTTACGCCCACGGTCTAGAACCTTGCTAATGGGGGTTTTTGGTGTAGTGTACCATCTCGTTCTCCACCATCAGCCACCCCGCACACCACGAAACAGACCACCACCGCCACTAATCACTGTGAAACAGGGCATGACAACCCTATTTACGTTAAAACATCACCTCGCCACTGAGTCTTGCCATCACCACCATTACCCTTCATTTGTCGTCGTCTCTCTCTCTCTCTGCCACCATCACCCGAGCACCACCACCACCACGAAACAGGGGAGTGACAACCTGTTTCGCGTCAGACCCTCCGCCTCGCCACAGACCTTACTCCCCTCTCTCGGCCTTCCTTCCTGTTTTATCCCTCCTCCACCTCGCTCTCTCTGTTCCCGCATCACACAACAGAGAACCACCACCACGCCGCGAAACACAGCCTCACTGCGGCTCTGTTCCGCCTCGCCGCCGCAACTGTTTCTCCTCTTCTCTCGGCCTCTTTTCATCTCGAGCTCCTTCCTGCATCCTTCTCTCACAACCACCGCCGCGACAGGAGAAAAATAGGGGTCCGCCACCGCTCTCTGTTTTGATTTTTTTTGAGTTTTCATTACACCTCTCTCACTGATTTTCCATCCCTCTCTCTAGTTTGCAGGTCTGGAGCAGGAGGACGCTCACGAGGAGCGAAGAACAGCAGACGAGCGGTGTTGTCGCGTTGGGAACGATGGCGGTACTATAACAGTACTGTAGTAGAGGCGGAAGACTGAGTCAAATTCAGTTTTTTACTATTCACACCCTGGTTCTGCTCTGTACCACCATAGAGTGTTTTGGGACCATTTGTCTCGGGATTCATGTTCAGACCACTGCTGAGTACCACCACATCAAGTTTGTGACAAACTAAATGGGTTGTATAAGTTATTTTGATTTATTTACTGAATTGTGTGCTTAATTGTTAATTACAATTTATTTCTGAATTTTTGATAAATTGCTCACCCTTCATTTTCGAGAAATTAATCTTGATATGTTTGGTAGTTAGAATTACCCTTTATCAATATTCAAAGCATGTGCTAAAAATATTAAGCTTAAGCTTTGATTAAGTGTGCCCTAAAAAGACACTTAATACTTAGTAAGAGCGTATTTGCTTGAAATAATTTGTTAATGTTTGATAGAAACATGATATAAGTTTAATGGGATTTTAACGATCACATATTCGGTGTAAGCAAGGGATTTTCATCCTTAAAGCTTCTCGTTTTTAAATTTAGTAATTTAGATTTCAATAATTTTGCTAACTCATTAGTGAGTCCAAGCCCACAAAATCCATCTCATCTATCTTTTATTTTATTTTTCTTATTTTTAATTTATTTTTAGTTTAGTTTAAAAACATTGTAACCCGATTTTCTTTAAATTAGTTTAGATAATTTCTAAAATTCAATTAATCCACCTTCCTCGTGGGATCGACCCGTACTTGTCATTGTCTACTAGTTAGGCACCGTGCACTTGCGGTTATTACAAGTGGACTGCATTAACCTATTTATTTAGGTTAGTTAAGCCCGCATCAACTTCTATATTGAAAGGGAGCGGTGGTTGTGTGGCAAGCCGTTAACATCAGTCATGGCTGATTGAGCTCCCACCTTCCAAACCATTTATACTCGTACGAGTGGATTACAGGTTTGGGATGTGAGAATTTGGTGATCATGGTTTGTTGAAGAGTGACGATCATGTGGCGAGTCATCGACATCAATTTGGGACTGACTAGGCTCCCATTTTTCAAACCATCTACACCCACGCGGAGCAGGCTACAAGTTTGGGATGAGGGGATTCGCTGACCATGGTTTGGAAAAGAGTATTGGTCCCGTGGTGAGCCGTTGACATCAGTTCAGGATTGACTAGGCATCTACACCCGTTCGCATCGAGCTTCAAATTTTGGGGCTTTTGGCAACCATGGTCCGTAGAAAAGCAGTGGTCCCGTGGCAAGCTGTCAAAATCAATACGGGACTGATTAGGCTCCCACCTTCCAAACCACCTACACCCGCACAGAGAGAGCTGCAAGTCTAGGTTGGTAATTTGGCGACCATGGTTTGTAGAAGAGCAATGTTCACATGGTGAACCGTCGACATCAGTCAAAACTGACTAGGCTCCCACCTTCAAAACCATCTACACCCACGCAGTCGGGCTATAGGTCTGGGCTTTGGTAATTCGGCGACCATGGTATGTAGAAGCAGTGTTCCCATGGTGAATCATCGACATCAGTCAGAACTAACTAGGCTCCAACTTTCTAAACCATCTACACCCATGAAGTAGGGGCTACAGGTCTGGACTTTTATCAGAAGCTGTAGTTGTCAGTCGTCACCAGCTAAGCTTACCTAATCAGGTTCGGTGACCATTGTCCGCGAAGAGGGCAACGCTCCCTGGCGAGTCATCATTCCCACTCCCACGCATAGACCAAATAGTGGATACCACTACTGGACACGAACTTACTAAGCTGCATGGATGTGTAATCTGGGTACAATCAGATATAGATGCACCTTCTTGACCAATAAAAAAACGTGTTTTATAATTGATAGAGGCACATACTGGTATCGGGTGATGTCATTCGAACTTAAGAACGTAGGAGCCACGTACCAGTGACTGGTCAACAAAATGTTTAGATACCAAATCGGTAAGACGATAGAGGTGTACATCGATGACATGTTGGTCAAAATCTTACGCCAAGCAGACAATATCAGATATCTCGAGCATGCCTTCTCTCAGCTCCGAAGATAGAAAAATGAAGCTGAACCCATAGAAATGCACATTTGGAGTAGAATTAGGGAAATTCCTTAGATACATGGTCAACCAAAGAGGAGTCGAAGCTGACCTAAAACATATAGAAGCACTACTCAACATGAAGCCACCAATGAACAATATATCGGCTTTAAACAGATTCATTTCCAAGTCCTAAAACAAATGTCTACCTTTTTTCAAAATCTTGAAAGGGATCAAGACATTCAAGTGGAATGATGAATGCGAAAAGGTTTTTCAAAGCTTAAAGGCATACATGAGGAGCACAGAGTTGTTTCCAAACATAGGGGAAACGTTGCTTTTACTTGTCTGTGTCCGACCATTCAGTAAGTTCAACATTGATACGGAGGAAAGGGGCACACAAAAGCAAATATATTACATCAGCAAAACTTGCAGATACGGAGATCAACTATCCGACTTTGTTGAAATTGGTGTTTGCCCTAATCGTATCTTCGAGAAAGCTACGACCATACTTCCAAGCTCACCCAATCATTGTTATGATCGAACAACCACATCGATTAGTACTGCACAACTAGAGCTATCTGGAAGAATAATGAAATGGGCAATAGAACTCGGACAATTTGACATCAGCCATGCCCCCAGAACCACAATAAAAGCCCAAGCATTGGCGAATTTCATTAATGAATTTACAAGCAGCAATGATAGCCAGCTAGAAATTAGCCATGAGGAGGAACAAACCTAAAACTACCCATAAATGGATCTCCATTGTGACGGAGCATCCAACGAAGCGGGAAGTGGGGTTGGAATGATCATGTACATTCAAAAGGCTTAACGTTAGAAAAGGGATAAAATTAAAATTCAAAGCCTCAAACAACGAAGCCGAGTACGAAGCAATGATAGGCGTGCCTACAATTACCAAAACACTTGGGATTAAGAGAGGTGTCTTTATCGACTCCAATGGTGGTCAATTAATTGAACGACGAATTCCAAGTCAAAGATGCTAGAATGAAAGCCTACCACCAAAAGATTGCTGGCTGATAGAAGGTTTTCAGACTTGCCACCATCAACGATGTCCCGCTAACAGGTATAAAATAGTCGAACGAAACTACAAATGAGGATCATGAGCTAAGAAAAATATAACCCACTGCTTCACGATGCAGAAAGTTCCATACTAGAAAATCAAATGCAAAGGCATGTGCATAACTAGAAAAAACAAATGGACAACTCAATTTACCTACATAACAAACAGAGAACTCCCGACAGATAAGATGGAGTCCCAAAAATTGCAAATTCGAGCACACGATACACAATGATCAATGGCAGACTCTACAGGAAATTCGTTGCTAAGATGTCTCTCACCCGATGACGCTAACTATGTTCTACAAGAGATCCACCATAGTACATGTGGAAACCACCCAAGAGGAAGAACATTAGCCCACAAAGCAATGGCACTGGAGATACTATTAGTCTACGATGCAAGCAGATGCAAATAAAATCGTTCGCACTTGTGACAAATGCCAGATATTTCCCCCATATACTCACATGTCGGGCCATAATCTGATCTCGATGACAACCCCTGGCCATTTGCACAATGGGGGATGGACATCGTGGGGCCTCTCTCTATGTCCAACGAAAAGAAATTTCTCCTTGTAGTAGTAGATTACTTCACTAAGTGGGTGGAAATAAAACCATTTGTAAAGATAGGAGAAGCTAAAGTAGAAAAGTTCCTCTGGAAGATATAATATGCAGATTCGGAATCCCAAGGGTAATCATCACCGACAACGGGAAACAGAAGCAAGAAGGGTAAAAAAGTTGTAAGAAAACCTGAATATCCAACAACACTTCTCAGCACCCGCCCATCCACAGGCAAATGGCAAGTTCGAGGTCACCAACAGAACAATCCTAGAAGCAATAAAAAAGAAGTTCGAGGCATCAAAGGGATGTGGACGTCCAAACTACCTAGCATCCTTTGTGCATACAGAACAACGGAAAGAACTCCAATAGGGAGACTCTTTTCACCCTCGCATACAGGTCTGAAGCAATGATACCCGTAGAAATTGGCATGCCAACGTTCATAACAAATAATTCCATGCAGAGGACAACAACGAAGTTTAAAAGTCAGATTAGACCTCCTCGAGATAAAGAAGAAACGACTTTTATCAAAGCGGCAAACCTACTTACAACTTATGGTCAGCTACTATAACATAAAAGTAAAAACCCCGTACTTTCAATATCGGCGATTGGGTACTCTGGAAAATCCAACTCAACATAAAAGAACAAGGCATAGGCAAACTAAATCCAAACTAGAAAAGGTCGTACAAAGTAATAAAATCAACAGATCGGGGACATACTGGTTGGAAAATACGGAAGGCAAACAACTATTATGACCATGGAATGTAGAGCATCTGAAAAGTATATCAATAAAACTCTTTTACGTCTTCCATTTTGCTTTCAAACGACAAAAGTCTAGTCGGGACAAATAAGTCAAACAAAAAATTTTTACTCAAAAAAAAAAACACAGCACGACCAAAGTATCGAACTTCGAGTAAAATATGAATACATGTATCAGGACAAACAAGTCAGGTACGAACAAGAATTTTCTGGTCTGACCAACCATGAAGTAATAAAATAATGTCACATATGAGCCAAACTTTTTCTTGTCTGACTATAACGTTGCGACATCAAAATCCAGATATTAAAAAACGGGATTTCATAAAAAGCTTCAACACGACTAATACATCACTTATCAAAACACATTTGTAATTTTCAGACAAATGAGTTAGAATTCTACCAAGAATATCAAAAGAAAAATGCTAAGTTCAATAAGTTAGACATAAAGACATTGTGTACAAAACAGTAAAAGAAATGAAATTCTCATTGATCCTCCAAATTCATTATGTAAGAAATGATTACATGAAGACAAGAGGGCCAGTAAATGTACTCGAAAAGAGGCATTTGTATCAGCAACAATGTTACTCGATGGAACGGGCTCGGGCATGCAAAAGGTGAACGTTCTTCAACAACAAGGTCACCAGCGGATCTAGAACGGATTCATCTTCGTTGTCGAATACTCGTTGAGCCGTAGTAGTGGTACTTATTTAAATCAAAGCTTCGCTACTCGATAATATCTACAAGGTCATGGTGACCAATGACAACTCTTTTCCAATCCGCTGCTTCTGCAGCCTTTAATTTGTCGGTAACCGATAAAAGCTCAGCTCGAGTTGACGCGAGTTCGCTCTAAAATGGCAGAAAGCCTAGCATAAGCTACCGATTTGGCAGTGACAAACTCAGTATTCAACTGAGCAATTTGTGCCACAGAAGCTTTCAGACTGGTGGAGTACTCTACGACAAAAGGTTTGGCCTCATCACGCTCAATCGCTTGATCGGACAATACCTTCTCAGCTGAGAATGCACCTATACAACTCCACCTCGAAAGTTTCAAGGTCTGAAGCAAACCTATTCCGAAGAGCCTCGAATTTCTTCAGCGAAGTTCGTGCAATTTCAACAGCCTTCACATACTCCGTACACTACGCGGTTCAACTGAGTCCAACTTACGGAAAACATGAGAGAGAACCAAGGCCTGCCTACCAGCTTCCGTTCAATGAGTGCCACCTGATCGTGGGCAACCTTATAATCTAACCCCATCACAGCCACATAAGTAAGATGACTCGTTCCTTCAATGAGATACTTAAGGCCTTCATCGAGGTGATTACGTAGCGGGAACACGAGCCATAGGAGTCCTATTAAACCAACCGCCTCTGACAACCAACAATGAGATTCAGAAGGCCAGTAGAACTTCTCAGAAATGACCGCAATAAACTGGGAGGTATAAGGAATAACATGCAATCTTGAGGAACCCAAAACAACAGTGGACACATGAGGCTTGGAGCCCTGACCCCGAGCAACAAATCGATCTTCCAATAGAGGATCAACTCGAAATCAGAGTCTTTGTGTTGCTCGGATTCTTAGACAATTCAATACCAAGCTGAAACATCATGTTGTCAATGACACGGGAGTCGATCGAAAGGTTAGCAGAACCAGACAAGCCATATGAGGAGACAAGATTCTTCTCACGAGCATCCCAAGGACGAGCAGCAAGATCACCTATATTACGACCACCTTACCGAAAGATATAGGAGGGGAACCCTAATAGTACCATGAACTGAAGTAGCAAGTTTTTTCTTCTTCGGGATATGACCGGGACTAATCGCCAATAGCTTAGATGGACTAGAAGGCCTTGGAACCTTCCTATTTTTGATGCTCAGGTCAACATCACTAGAGTCCCTGGCAATAATAGGAGCAACACGACCCACATGCTCCTTAATAGAATTCGCCTCCAGGCCAACATTTGCATCACCTTCGCAAACCAAAGGAATACACTCCATCCCCTCGTCGAAAATGATGACTTTATTAGCACACGCAATGGTAACTTCCAAAGCACGAGTTGTCATAAGCTCTGCACAATCCACCTCACTCAAAGTATACAAACCACTGCGAGTAATAACGTCTATGGCAAGGAAATCTTTCATAGATATTAGGGGCAGCTTATTAAAACTGGTCACATAACTCCTTGCTACTCCAACAACAATGACAGTTCGTTCCTCTTAGGCTCTTAGAACGATCACAAAATTTGGTGATTGCGCAACTTAAAATAATCGAAAGCGATGGATGCGTAAAATCAGGGCCTCGACCAGCCCCATACTCATCCCGCAGATCCTTGAAACAAGATGGAGATTGAAGATAGCCAAGTATAGTTAGTGTTTACCCAAACCCCACCAAGGAATGCAGAACCCTGACATTCATAGGGAATTTTGGATGAATCGAGCTTCGTCAAGGTTGCAATCAGCACCTTCCAACCATTAGGGACCATCTGAGCGGGAGCGATGCCCATGAAATCTAGGTATTCACAGATGAATCTCAGGAGACGAAAGCCTAAAACAAGAGTGGAACATGCCAGGATATAAAGCAATATAGCATACCTTGGACGACAATGACCTATCGCCCTCCTTTAGGAAGGATGATCTCGAGATCGGCTAACAATGAATAGTCATAACGACGCTATCTAAAATCATATGTGTCGCCCTCTTAGGAAATAACTAAGTTTTGCAAGTATCAAGCATGTCGCCACTCAAACCCTGAAGTAGATATCATTATGAAACAAAAACGAAAGAAAAAGAAATTAACTCCTGGAATGAAGGGAACATAAAGGAGAAAATATTGTACCCAACTCCTCCTTTTATAAGGTTAGTCAATGAAAGAACCACTCATGGAAAAAGGCAAAAGAAATGACGGCCATCTGAAAATCACATGAAAATGAACAGGCCAGATTGAGGCATCGGAGGGACAAAAGTAACAATAGTTGTTAACGACATTAAATATGTCATGATGGTTTTATTCCACCATCACACAGTTAGTGGTCCACGCGAACATGCCCACTAACTAAGGGGGAGTAGTTGAGGATACAACAAATAAGACTGATATCCCAGTCGTACATGCGCCAGGAATCATCCATTACGAGGATCAAGTATCCTGAAACCAGGCTTATTCATAAAGCCCAAAAATGGAAAATCTAGTGATAAAAGCCCAACAGGGTCCGTAAAAACAACCGTAGTTAAAGGCCCAAATCATGGCCCGACAAAGTTCTCCCTCAAAGAGGAGGAAAATTTCAGAGGAAAATAGTCGTGGAGGGAGTTACGCCTCCGAGGACATATCTTCATAAAAAAGGAGACCGTTACGAGGAACGTCTCCTTTCATCGCGCCTCACATGCTTAAGTCATACAGGAAATTAACAACAATCATTATATAAGGTAAATGAAACATTCGAAAAGGAATGCAACTTTAACTGAGTTATGTCTAGATTTATCCCCATCTCCAATCCGGTTACTGATTTAAACATCGGACTGCCTTCGGCCACCAAAAAGGTGGTTTTTGGCAGTCTAACATTTATTTTGCAGGTCATACTTATAGGAGAACGGATTTTGGACGCATCAATGTCAAAGTCAAAATCAAGTCAAAGAGACTTTGGGTCAAAAAAAGGAATATCTATAAATTGCTTGGCTGGAAATTTGAAATTCAAATTTGAACTTAGAGATGAAGAAAAATGAGATGAAGATTCTTTCATCAAGGAGACAAGCTCATGTGACTCAAATGACAACTTTGTGTTACATAAAGTACATGTTATATGTGAGACGTACATGGCTCATATGAGAAATGAATCTCTATAACTTGAAAATTTAAAATGGACCATAGTGAAGTCAACTTCACTCCTTGAAAATGTCAAGTTAGCAACAATTCGTTCGGAAAAGTAAATAACCATTATGAAAATGGTCGTTCGCGAAAAGTAGATAAAGATGTCAGCAAAGTCGACTTGACTCTTCCAAATCCAATCTACAAATGGCAAAGTCTGTCATTTGCCTCATTTGATCTTGGGAGTACAAGAAAAGCATGTGAGAGCTTCTGAAAGGCAATTTGAGAACATGCATTTCCAGCAAGAAGAATGACAAATTGTCTCCTCAAGTTGAAGTAAAATCTCTCCATCTCTCCATATTATCTTTGTAAGCTTCATACGAAAAAAAAATAGATCTAGGGCTTGATTTGTGAGCTAAACCTAAACCAAATAATTTTTTTTTGTTTGAGATCTAAATGCCCTATAGTGAAACTTTTCATTCTCACCCTAAACCTTCATACGGTGAAACCTCAATTCTTTTATGTAAAGAAGTGAGAGATCAAAGCTCAAACCTTTATCTAATCTGTCTATTTGAGATACATCGCTAGAGAACCCAATGAATGTTAGCTTTCTAAACTCATCTTACTCTGTGTGGGTTCTTGAATCCGTGGAGTGAATTCGTACGGGTAAGTATTACCACGGTGATCCCAAATAGTACTAAGACTTGGTTGTGTTGCCATTTCATGATGGTGTGATCATTGACAAATCAATAAGTCTCGTGAAGCACCACCATAAGACCAGGTGGTATGTCTGAAATTTCAAGCACATGTCCATAAGACTTAGTTGAGACTCGTAGAGCATAACACTTAGTTCGTGTCTCGTGAGAGCATGGTGATTAGACCTTGCGAGGTTGTAAAACGTTAATTGAGAAAGGAGTTCTCATTTGATCAAATAACAAAAGTTTGAATCTTGTGAGACCTTTCCA
The DNA here is from genome assembly GCA_003290165.1 of Berberis thunbergii. Lineage (NCBI taxonomy): Eukaryota > Viridiplantae > Streptophyta > Magnoliopsida > Ranunculales > Berberidaceae > Berberis > Berberis thunbergii. Next base: position 57,417 of record QNQO01007294.1, on the reverse strand, counting down.
ACGAGAAAGAAATTGGCCAGAGCTGATCAAACTCCGGCATAAGTGAACCTCGATATACGGTGTGTTTATGTGGTTTGCTTTCTTTTCCCCTTGACTCTATTTACTTTACTTGCATGCTAGATAATTTTATTTGTGCTATTTGATTGTTCATGTAAATCTCACAACTTGTCTGTTTTATTGTTATTTAAGGGCTTTTCAAAATCAACTTTGCATAACATACATCTTCTTGAACCAAGACTTGGATCATGTTTTTAAAATTATTTCAAATCAACCCATTTGATCCCAAGTCTTGAGACCTAGATTAGAATCAAATTTCTCATGCTCTACTCTAGGGTTTTTAGTTTAGCTTCATAGGCCTTTAAACTTCATATTTGCCAAACCGATCTTTGAAGTGATTTTAATGGTGTTTGAACTAAAGTGAAGTCAAATTAACACGAAGGTGGTTCGTTCTCCAAAGTGTCTGTGAGATCATATTTTGTTTGAACATTCTTCAAAATTTTTCAAAAAACCAAAATGATTTTCAAAAAGAGGCTATTCAACCCCTTTAGTCTTGATTATCCTAGTGTTAGAAGACCTTTAGATGGTATTCGAGCAAGGTTTATATATTTGGGCTTAATATCCCGAGTTAGATCTTGCAATTTTATGCTATGGCTAATTACTTTAGTATCTATATTTTGTATGTTTATATCATGCTATGTGATTTATTTAAATAATTTATTATTGATCGTTATATATGTCATGATAGAAATAATAATGCTTCTAGGTATTTTCTATGCTCTGTTGATAAATTTTTTTCCATGTCTAAAAATGCATCTCATGTTTCAATATGAGAAGTTTGATATCAAAATCTTATTGAATCTTTTTTGCCATCTCATAATATTTGTATTGATATCACTACTATAAAAGGAGGTAATTCTAGCGAAATGTGGTGGTGGTTTTATAATTGTCCCTACGGATAACAGTAACCACCGGAAACAAGAAATTAATGTCTTTTATATCCACTAGGATTGAATTTCTTGTTGTTATATCCGCCACAAAAGTTGAATGCAAAAGATTTTTCCTTGGTCTTTAAATATTGAGAGAATTAATGCTGGCACTTGTAGCTGATAGGTGGTTTATGATTGGCGTTTATATGGGCCACCAACTTTGTTGACGGTGGATAAGTTAATTTGTGGCTTATACATCTGCCATGACCTCATCAAAATTAAAAAAAAAAAAAAAATTCTTCGCCCATCAGTCGCAGACGCCTCTTTCCCCTTCAGTGTTCCTCACCTCCTTCAGTCGATCGAACTCGCCACTTCCTCGCCTCTTTCAGTCGATTGAACTCGCCTATTCTCCTTCCTTCAAACTCGCCTCATTCCCCTTCAGTCAAACTCGCCTCCTTCCCTTTTAGTCGAACTCGCCTCTTCCCCTTCAGTCGAACTCACCTCTTTTAGTAGAACTCGCTTCTTCAGTGGAACTCTCCTCTTCGCTCCTTCAGTCAAACCTAAAGAAACCACAGAGACTCACGACAACCTCTTCGCCCTTTCAGTCGAACCAAAAGAAACCACCATTGCAGGAGACTCGACGACTCTCTCTTTGTCACTTTCTTTCTCTATTGCCTTCTCTCTCCATCTTTGTGTGCATGCTTCAATTATTCTCTCTCCCTCCACCAAGGTTTCAACTCTTTCACTAAGAGGAGGTGAGAAATATGTTTAATCTCTTGTGTTTTGTTCTTGATGTACTGTAATATTGATCTAAGGCACTATCAATTTGAGTTTTTATTTTTTTTGCTGATTGGTGTCTGGGTATGTTTGTTTTCTTAGATTAGTGAGAAATTTGTAAAAACTTTGAAAGTTTTTTTTAATGGTATTTGGATTTTTGTTGTTTGATGGAAAGATTTGTTGTTTTGGGTTGATTGGATGGGTTGATTTTTGAGTTGGGTTTGATCCAATGTGGGCTTTTGTTAATGAGGTTGTTTTGTTTTTAGATTGTTAGGATATATGTGACCAAATTTGACCAACCGGTGAAAAGTGAAAAGAATGTCTCATGTGGAACTCTCCATGTTGGGTGTTAAATGATTGGATTGGATATGCTTTCCTATAACATACTGAATTACTACAAGTTAGAATGATGTTCTCTCTGAAAGCAAGTGAACTAAAAATTAGATCCTGTTTATTAGTCAATTGAGTCAGTTTTCTGTTTTGATCCTATTTACACAAGGTGTGTTGAACATCAATGTTCAGTTTAGGTTCACCAAACTCTCACAGGCGAAGGAGATAACACATGAATGGAAGTATGACTTGACTTGGAATTAGTTGTTGCCTTCGTGTCTTCTTCCATACTAACCCACTGAACACAAACTAATACAAGGGACCATGAAACACATTCTTTGGACTGGCTACATATTCTTTCTGACTGAGTTGATTTTTTTTATTTTGATTGACCTCTACTTTTTAATTTTAAAGGAAGAAAATGTCTCAATGTTATGTCGATATCATTAAGGATATGTATGAAGGGATCGTAACAAGTGTTCGCTCAGTGAGTGGGATGTCCAGTGAATTCCTAGTGTCAGTAGGACTACATCAAAGGTCGGTCTTAAGTCCATACCTCTTTGTTTTGATCATGGATGAGTTGAGGAGACATCTGCAAAAAGATGTACATTGATGCATGTTATTTGCAGATGATATTGTCTTAATTGATGAGATTAGTGAAGGTTTAGGTAAAAAATTAGATAGGTTTTAGGAGGCTTTAAAGAGTAAGGGTTTTAGAATTAGTTGTTCGAAGACGAAGTATCTAGTTTGCAACTTTGATTGTAAATCACTAGGGTGGAGTAATGCAATTGAGATCGAAGGCGTGGAGGTTTCAGAGTGTGAGGCCTTTCGATATCTAGAATCTATAATTCAAAAAAATGGGGCTATTGGGGAAGATGTAGACCACGGGATTAAAGCTGGTTGGCTGAAATGAAGAATGACGTCAGGAGTATTATGCGATAGAACAATGCCTGCAAGGCAAAAAGGGAAATGATATAAGATAATTGTTTGATCAACTATGTTATACAGTTCAGAATGTTGGGCTATTACGGGACAATATATGCATAAGATGACAGTAACAGAAATGTGTATGTTAAGGTGGATGCGTAAAACCCGTAAGGATAAATTAGGAATGAAATAATTAAGAGATACTTAGGTATAGCACCCATAGTGGACAAAATTAGAGAAATGTGTTTAACTTGGTTTGGTCACATGCGGAGGAGACCAAGCACGGTGCCAATTAAAAAATGTCTAGTTTGGCAATGGAGAGTGTAGATGGAGGGGACGACTATTGAAAACTTGGATAAAGGCGGTGAATGAAGACATCATTGAGCTTAGAATAGGCAAAGATAGGTGGGAAGACCGCATTACTTGGAGAACCAAAATTCATGTAGCCAACTTAAAAAATATCGAGAATGGGCTTTGATGATGATGATGATGAGTTGAGCTTCCATACTAAAAACAAATAATGGAGACAAGTTTTGTAGTTTCTCTTTGTTTTTTCACACCAAAGAGATCAATGGTTATGGTTTTTGATTTGTATGTCTTTGATAAAGATATTAATAATTCATTTTACTTGTGATGCAGATGGTCTGTTCACATTATATACGACCGTTGGATTTTTTACATCAACTGGACTCTAAATTCATGCGTAGAATGGCAGGTACATGACTCCCTCTTTGTGCAATAACCATCTCAAACAAAATAATGTATCTCATATGGCATTTAATGAATGTCAGTTGGTGACAACTTGCATGATAGCTGAGACGCTTATACCAAGCTTGATTCTTTTGCTCTATGTATTGATTTGACCAATTTGGTTCACCACCCATGAAAAGCCAATCAGAAACTAGCGAGGTTTTCCTGCTTGGGGGGCAAAAATGTATTTTCGCCCCCCCAGGCAGGAAAACCTCACTAGTTTCTCAGGCCAGCTAGAATTCCTTAAAGCCAATATAGTATTATCTAATTCAAAGCAGCAAAAATAAAGAAACTAAAATTATAAGAATTTGCATATATGAACTTGACCTTCCTTCTGTTGGTTCAGAGTCCCAAGTACCTACTTATTCAAGCAGTGATTGTAGTATTGTCGTAGAGTCGTTCCAGGCGGCGAGGAAAAGAGCGAGGGAGGGGGTTTGACCCCCATCCCCCTCGAGATTCACACGGGCACACATCTCAAGGGGGATGGAGGGTCACACCCCCTCCCTCGCCCGTTTCCCCACTCGTTTCCTCGCCATTTAGAGTCACCGATTGTCGTAACATCCTATAGTTTAGATCATGGACTAGAGTTTATGTTCTATTTTGTGACTGGAAATTTAGTTACATGGGATGGAGAGAGTGACTTGGGAAGTTTCTTCTATATACCTTTGTAATGTCTTGGTTAATTAAATATCGAAGACTTAGATTATAGGACACTTTATTGGAAAATAATATATAGGGAAAATAGATATGTATTATTATTATTATTCCTTTATGTTATCCATTCATTATTCAATTTTGCGTGGGAAGATTAAGATTTACTTAATAGTTGTGTAAGTGAGAAGTACTTTCTATCGATGTTGAACTTTTTTAGCTAGAAGCACAGTTGCACAATTCACTATGAGTCCCATGGTTTTAGTTAATGTTTTCTTATCATAATTGAATTTAAATAACTAATGTAGTTGACAAAGTAGATATAGACATCAACATAAATGAGGATGGTGAGGAGCTCCATTTTGGTAATATATATAGTTTGTGTACATTGAAAATTTATTATATTTTACATAGTTTAATAAAAAAATTTCATTCATAAAACTAATCAACATTAAATGCAGATGTTCCTTTTGCTAATACTCGGGGACCTGGGAGGGTTGCTTGGGCAGGCGATGAGCATAAAGGAAGAGAGTATTGTGAAATTAATGAATTTGGGCAGTGCGATGGTGACAACAATGTGAGATTCTCGAAATTTATTGGTTCTATGGTGCGAGATCCCACTAATCTTCCTATTTATAAATATTGGAGATTAGTTCATGTAAGATACAAGGAAGCTTTGTGGGAAAGAATAAAGGTATGTAACTACTCTTATTTAATATTAATTGGATGGTATAAAGACGTGTCTGTGACTTCGGCATATTACATGATTTTTTCTTGTGAATGTAGAACACTATCGCTTTTAGGGATGAAGATGTGGATAAGATGCCACTTATTAGGCGCATGCCATTGTCCACTACTAATAATCAATATACACATTACAGGATGAAATTGTACAAGAAATATTATCTTGATAAAGAACTGCATGTGCGAAGGATATATTCTCAAAAATTTATCCTAATCAATGGAGCAAAATGGTGGATTGTTGGGATTCACTGGAATGGCAGGTAAATCAAAAACATTATAATATCATTAATTAAATTTTGGTAAGTTTGATCATTCTAATTTGGTTTTGGTTTGATGCTTGAATAGTATCTAGTTATTATCCAATTGTTTGTTCAAACTAGTTATGGATGTTTAGATTCAGTAGATCAACTATGTCAATATGTGCTTGATTATAATTACATACTAGGGCCAAATGTGTGATGGCTCAGTGGTTGAGCAGTTGTGAATGGTATCACTAGGTCACAGAGTCGAACCCAGAAATTATATTAGAAGCTTATGTAAAATTAATGAATATTGAGAGAGGCTGAGTTTGATTATAAATAATCTGAATTTGGGAAGCAAAAGTGTAAAAAAAATTGTAATTGTGTTTTTTGTTTAAAGACTCGAATACCCTTTGTCATTTTACCACCTTTTGATTTTTCTTTACAAATATTACAAAGTTGGTAGGGCATTGTCGAAACCCAAAAATTAAGTTGAAGACAAATGTGTATTAGTGTTTTTAATTAACACAAATACCCCTGACATTCTTCATTGGTATGTAAATTTTATGTGTAATTAGTAAGAAAAGAGGAGGCAATTTTGAGAAATTCAAAGTTTGGAGTTGAAAACACGCATAGTTACTGTTCCTAAGGGGAGCAGGCATTATAATAGTAGAGATATGCTTTAGGCCAGATTACATGTCAAAACAAAATGGACACGAGAAGAAATAGATTAGTAAGCAGTAATTACACAAGTGTTACAAACATCAAGCAGTTGGAAATTTATTCCTCCAAATTGACTGATAGAAGTTGATTGGGTTTTTATGAAATTATTGCTTTAAATAATTTGATAATCATAGTTTGATTACAGAGACTGTTAGAACATGTAGGGTTTGCACTCAACATAGCCAAGCCCAAATCCAAGATTGATTCATCTCTATAAGAAGGAAAATATAACAATAGGAAAATCACAAATATGAAATTCAGAATAGCGCAAAATTAGAATATCTTGTATATTAAGTTTTAAGTTTCTTGTTTCTGAAATGTTATTTCAAAGTTAGCTCATATAAGCTTGTGTTCGGTCTAGTAATACAACAAAAATAATACGATCCAATTATTTTCTTTACAGAGTCTGATTATGGCTCTGAATTAGGTTCATAGTTTGAAACAAAATTGTCAAATTGGGTTCTGTCGGATTACATAGTTTGACGAGAAACACCAAGGACAAGTTATTGCCTTAGAGAATATAGTAACAACCCTCCCTTTTTTTCCAGTTCTTTTTTAAGAAGATTTGTGTTCCAGAGTTTTGTGGATTGGTAATGGCAGATTGGGGAGAAGTTATTTGCTTCACCTAGAAATTATGCAAGAGCTCTTGCAGTATCTATGCATTGGAGATCCTCTCTCCCTAAGAAGCCATGGACCTCATGTCCCTTACACGAGTCAATCCCATCTCTGATTTTTTTTCTCCTGATCACGACAATACATAACAACAATGCTGCCACCTTCATGGGTTTCTTAGTCTGTTTGATACTGTTGCAGGCAATGACCTTAATTATCCTCCTCTAGAACTACCAGGAGGAGAAAAAGTGTTGGAATACTGACCTGCAGAGTTGGAAAAGAGTACAAATGCCAGGTTTAACATTCATATAGAGGGCACTTTATTCGTAAAGTTCAAAAAGCATTTGTGAATCTTTCATAAAAAAAAGTTGTTTGTTGAATTATAATACTCTCAAATGCTTGTATTCATGATGGCATTCCTGACCAGATTAGAAATCTCTCCAACTTGCGGTACCTTGATCTAGATTAAATAGCTTTTCCACAACATCAGGTCTTTACAGTCTTGATTTTCTTTCTCAGCTTTCTTCTTTGAGATATCTTGATATGTGATGATTTTTGGCCCAAAAATCTCGCCAACAATATGAGTAGAATAAACTTGAGTGACAAATTTGATTGGGTCCTTAAGGTGAACTCTGTTCCTTAATTATCTTAAGGAGTTGCATTTAAAAGGTATTGAACTTGATGAGGTTTCATCATCATCATCATCATCCTACCATTTCAACTTCACCTCTATTAAAATCCTTGATTTGTCATACAACTCCTTGTCATGTAAAATTTATAATGCTCTCAGGAATATAACTTCATTTTCACATATTGACCTGTCAAAAAACTATTTCAATTGTTGGATTCCTTATGCACCTATAAGAAATATGGCATCTATATTCAGATTTATATCAAAACTATTTGCAAGGTCCGGTTTTTGATATTTTTAGCATGATGACGTCACTTGCACATCTTAACATTTCTATGAGTTACTTGCAAGGTCCTATCCCAGATTCCCTTGGCAACATCAATTCTCTTACTTTGCTAGATCTGTCATATAAATAGTCTTAAAGGGGTGTATTGTATCTGGATTTTGTGGGCAATTTAATAAATTCCATGGATTCTGAAAATTCAAGTGTATTCAATTTGGATTTTAAAAAGTCCACAAAAGTCTAGGGGTATTCAATCAGGATTTTAAAAAATCTTTCTGAAATTCACAAAGTCTAGGGGTATTCAATATGGATTTCAGAAAGTCCACAAAAGTTTTAGGGTATTCAAAATATCATTCATATTTATGGATTTGGAAAATCATGGATTCTCATGGACTTTGTAGTGTTAGGTATAAATAACAAAGTTCAATAGTTTGCCAGCCTCTATATCAAAGATTTCAACGTGAAAAAAAGTCTCCCAAAGTTCTTCCTTGTGCCAGCCGCGAAGAGGTTGGTTATCATCCTCTTGTTTTCTCGATTCTTTTTCTATCTTTGCATAAACACAAGAGAGAGTGAGAGATGACGATGACTGGCCTGCCTTTACGTTTATACAAAATACACAACACTCCACCAAAAGCTCTCTCTTTTATCACATCTTCTTCTTCTTCTTCTCCTCTGTAAATGAACGATTTTCATGGGTTTTTGCCAGAGTTCCTGACCATTTACCACTTTATGAGATACTGAATGAGTTCCAGGAGGGCCATAGCCATATGGCCATCGTAGTTAAGGGCATGAAGGACGTGAAAAGTACACCTGAAATTACAAAAGGCAATACTGGCATGCTGGGTAAAAGGATGAAGCCAATTAGGTTGCACCCTCAATCAGAGCAAGAATGTATGCTAGCAGTAGCCTTTTAGATTGCTTAGTGAACATCAAGTTATTCGACAACTTTTCAAGGTGTTGTTCGTTGTTTTGTAGAAAGAGATTCTAGCTTGGTTTTGGAAGTTGTTGCTGATGTTGTTCATTCTGGTGGAACACTTGATTCTAATTTAAGGAATGATGTAGAAAAACAATCAAATGTTCATCATCAATTATTGAAAAAATGGGATCGAAGAAGTGAGAATGTTATTGATACAGATTTGGAGTCTCTTCCTACCTATACAGCAGAAGAGGAAGTCATTGGTATCATTACAATGGAAGATGTTATAGAGGAACTACTACAGGTTAAGACACATTGCAAGTTTTCTTAGTATTCTGTTAATTATGTCAGAAACGAATGCATTCCGTTTTCACTTCTTGTTTATCTAAATATGGATTAACCAAAGACGTCGTTCATTCTTGTCTTTGAAAGAAGAAATATATGATGAAACCGATCAGTATCTGGATGTCCATACCAGGTAATTAAAACAACCGTTTTATATGCAATTAACTACTGAATTTTGATGTTCTCCAACTTTCGACTTCATTGATTTCATTTTTAAAATTTTATTATTATTATTATTTTTGTATGAACAGGATTAGAACAAACATGTTGCCTTCAAGTTGAACCCATCATCTATCATTGAACCCATGTTACCCCTTGTGTTCCTTTCATGTTCCCTCTTGTCTATGTGTTTTCTCTTTGTGTTACTGTACAAGAGATTCAGGAGAGTCAAGGGAGAAGAAGATGAATCAACCCATAACCCATTTTCAATCTATACATGTTCCCTTTCATCTACAATAAACAAAATCTATCAAAGCAATAAGGCCCACCAGCTGTTTGTAGAATTTCTTACCTCAAATTCGCCTAAATTGGCCTCTCTGTGTGCCCCCATTTGTTCTGATTGCAATGAGGGGGGTAATGGGGTGGTTTGTAATGAGGTTGTCTCTGATGGGTCGGAGTTGGATAAGGGAAGTGGGGATGATGATTGTAGAAAGAGTGAGGAGCTTGGTGAGCAGAAAAAAAAGGGTAAGAAGAAGAGGCATGTTGATGATGGCGGCTATGACCCCGGCGTTGAGATTAGTAATGCGACAGCTTCACAACATGATAAGCATGAGTGTATTGATTGTTCTTATCCGTTTACGTCTTCGTCAAGTATTACACAGCGGAAGATCAAGCAGCAGTATGATCAGCTTATGAAGTCAAATGACTCCAAGTGTATTCAATTTGGATTTGGTGAAATTGTCACCAGTTTTAAAACAATTTGTGGCATAATGGAGAAGAGAGAATCAACGAACAACGAATATTGGATTGCTATTCAAGAGACCCCAGGATTGAATAATGGTGCTCAGTTTTTGCGTTTAGTTTTCTTAACACTAAAACAAAGCAAGACACCTTCTTGAAGATGAGTCCAGACCAAAGACTTGACTGGATCACTTGGGCACAAAGGGATGCATAAAACTAATAAGCTATAGGCCATTTGGATTTTAAGTCATGTAGTTAATTTGATACTTTTTTATATGCATAAGGCTAAATACTGTGTGTTTATTTCATTTTGCAAGTGATGATTTTTAATTTGGTTGTGTTGAATGATTTGATTTTGTTGAATGTTGGATTGCAATTTCATGTCATTACCTGCCTGGTTATCTTATTTTTTTGGTCAGATACATGTCTTGTTTTCTAATGTCTAATATATTTGGTTTGTTAGAGGATATGTCATTACCAACTTCTTTTTTATCTTGTAAATAATTAGAAATCTGTAAAAGTCGTCCATACAAAGTCCGTGGATTTTCATAAATCTCTAGAAAGTCTGTAGCAAAAGTCTATGGATTTAAGAAATCAGCAGAAGTCCGTGGTCAATTTAAAGAGTCTGTGGACAATTTAAAGAGTCCGTGGACTTTTCAAATTATTTATCAATTCCATAAGAATCCATATACAATACACCCCCCTTAGGGGGATGCCAAAATCCTTAGGGAAGCTTTGCAATCAGCAGACACTAAACCTGTCCTTAGTGGGAAAACTAGTATAGATGTAGTCCAAAGAGTGGGAAGAGGTGGTTGTTGTCGTTTAATACTTGAAAGGCAATAAAATGTTGAAAGACTAGTTATCACTTCCAGTCTAGTTTGTCTACATAAATGCAAATATACAGATAGAGAGAGAGGGACTTTGAGAAAAAAAAAATTTAGTCAGTACATGGAAGTATTTCATGCGTTGAGGATCGGGAAAGAACACCCATATTTTAATTTACTCAATTTTTTTCTTATTTTTAGTAAAAAAGAAGAGAAAAAATAAAGTAAGTCGTGTTAAGCAAACAATGGGCATACATCTGGATCGAAGTCATATGCACGTGCTTGAAAAGATTATGTATGTGTATTTTTTTTCTCTTATTAAGTCGTAGTTTTAATAAATGTAAAAAACTATGATCTAATTATTTTTTTGTTATTCATGTTCACATGTAGAAGAAGATGCGTAGAAGATTCTTGATCCTCTTTCTTTCTTCTGTTTCACCCACACATGAAAAATGATTTTGGGGTTGATGAGCCATCGCAAGAGAATTAATTAAGATTTAGATTCTCTGTTAGTTTGTATTATGTTTTTAATTTTCTTAATTATTAATAGTTTTCAATATTTGTTTGTTAGGTTTTCATGGAAACTCCCTTCAATCACGAATTTAGGATGGAAAGAAAGACTCAGAGAGCTTTGCACACAAGTTTATGTGGAGCAGATTGATCCTAAGACCTGAAATAGAGTTCGGGGCTAAGGAAATGATGTGACTCCTGATTTGGTGCCTTATGCCTTGGGTAGCACTTGTAGTTCATCAAGGAGAGCATCGATGTTAGAAAATCCATTTTGGAGTCTCAATGCCTGGAAATTAAGACCGGGCATTAGGCTATACAAAAGGAACTGGAGGAGTTACGGGCCCAGCAGTAGCAGCAGCAGATGATGATAATGTTCATACTTGCTATGCAGTCGCATACAACCATGTAAAGCTCTCAGTTATTGCACCAGTCAAGACAAAGTCAACCATTCTAGCCTCTTTACCCTATGAACCCGATGCATCTTATTGGACATATGCCTTTTGTGCCACCCTCATAGCATTCTCCTTGTGACTCTCATCATTTTAATGGTGTTTCATTAGGTGGAATCAACAGACTGCTTTATGGTAATATGTCTGATGTGGATATGATTAGGCTTATTAGAGGATCAGGGACACATTCGGGTTCAAGTTCAGGCGCTTGATGGGATTGTCTGCTTATCTTTATTGGTGGATATACGACATGTTTTTTTTATTTTTTTTGTTCATGGTGGATTTGTATGACATATGTTTGGGACGGCATATATATATGACATTTTGTTTATATATAATTGGATAATTATTAATATCAATCTTAGATCAACAACAAAATTATTTTTAAAATGTTCAGAAAATTTCCAGGCGAATAATATGCAATTTATGGCAAAATTTCCCGGCGGACAATAATCACATCATTATGGCTGATACATGCATCACCTAGTCAACATTCCAGGCAGATTCAAATGTTACCCATTTTGATTTTCTAGTTGTATAAATTCAATCCCGACGCATAAATGTGTCACCCCTTCCTTTTTCCTGTCATTTATAAGCGCAATTAATAAATATTTATTGTCATTTACATCCCCCACCAAGCTTTCCTAGTTGATATCTCACTTTGATATCTAGGAAATTTTGAATTAATTATCCGTCGACACATTCCTCTCCTGGCGCCAGCAATTTCAACGGATATTTTGTTCGCCGGTGCAAAAATTTTCTAGCAGATATAGGTTTTCTTGCTCCAGGATTAGGTCGTTAGTGTCATATATGATCCGCCCCAATTGGCCTCTTTTGTAGTACTGTATTGTTGATGATCATGAAGAGATTTTAGGAATGAAATATGAGAAGTTATTTGAGAAAGATGTGAAAATGTTGAGGAAAGTGATCCAGAGATACAAAATCTTATGTTTCTATTGAATCTCAAGTCTATGATTGGTGAGTTTAGAACCACTACCACCTTGATGTCGGAAGATGATTTGGATACATGACGATGTCCTTTCTCTAAAGTTTTGTGCAAGAATAGGAAATATGAGTTATTTGGGAAAATTCAAAATCATTCAAAAATAACTTTTAGGATGGAGAAATGAATGTTAAAAGTTCGGAAATATTCAAAATCCTCTCGAAACCAAACATTCTTTTAGAAGGTATCATTGTAGTGGTTGCTCTAGACACTAGACTAGAGATGAAGAATATAAGGATATGGAAATCAATGTTGAAAATGAATTTGTCTCATTTTTTTTTTGAAACAGTTCTTCTTGCAGGGCTATAGTGATTATTTGTCAGAAAGGAAAAGAAATCAAAACAAAAATCGATCCATGAAAAGGATCTCAAGGAAAGAGAAAAGTACAGTTCGACATTAGAAATAATATAAAATATTTGAATTGTGGTGGCTTTGGACATATATCCAAAGTATGAGCCAGTAAGCCTAGAAAAAATATGCATGTCACTCATGAGCAAGGATTGAGATTTCTTTAGTCTTTCAATTTTAAGAAATATTTCGTTATTTAAAAAAAAATATAAAAATTTCGAGTATACATAAAACTTATACAATATATTTAAAACTCATAAGGAATAAATATGTTCTTATAATAAGAAGCAAACATACTGAGCTACCTCATATTCACTGGCTCGACTCTCATATACTATTGAAAGAAAATCTCAATTAATAAGTCATAAGTCACAAGTCACAAGGATGATGTACGGCTAAGGACTGACATCAATAAAGTAAATGCTACACCCCCAGTGTTTTTCAAATTTTTTTCTAACTTTAGGAAAAGAAAAATCAATTTTGTCTTTGCCAAGTTTGGCCCTCAATAATTGGAAAATGTTTTGCAACACTTGTTGATCATCTACGGGCTATATTTTCATTTGTGACATGCTTGTAAAGAAAAAGAAAATGATGTGTAGCTCTAGAGAGAGCAGTCGGTAATTTGGTTTACCTTTTTGTGTTTCTGTTTAAACTTGAGGAAGAAGCAGACCAGAGAGCAGCAACACAACAGATCAGAGAGAAAGACGCGGACCAAATAGAAGGAAGACCAGAATTGAGGAAGACGCAGGTCAAAAAATATTGACCAGAGAAGAGGAAGACAGTAGATCGGAAGGGGAAGACAACTTCATCCCAACAGTAGATCGGAAGGGGAAGATGCAACATAGAAAGAAGGAAGACAACAGATCGGAAAAGAGTACATAGATCAGAGAGGAGAAAGATGTTGGTCGAACAATTTGCATTGAAGAGGGAGAACAAACCAGGTGCATCGAAATTTCGATCAAATTTTTTTATCAAAAGAACTGTACTTTTCTTGTTTTTTTGAGCGAAAAAAGAAAATTCCCAAAAAAATCGAACAAAACCTCAAAATAATGTATTTTTTGCTTTCGTAAGATTCAAAAAAAAGTGAAAAACTTGACGAAATTTAGTGAGATTTCGCGAAAACACATTCCTTGCTCATGAGGATGAATCTGACACGTCCGCTTATGATGATTTTACTAATAGTTTTTGCAGGGCTTTTGTTTCTAAGAAACATAGAAAATGACAAAGACAATGATTTTAAATCAAGTTGGAGTAGCAATAATGCAGATGATGGCAAAAGTAAACACTTATGAATGCTTGGAATTCACTCGAAATCTCAAAGTGATGATAAGGGAGAATGAATGGCTTGAGTCCTCCTAAATCAAAGACCTTAAGGTACATGTTTCTAACTCGAGTCATCTTGAAAAATAGCTTATGCTAAGTCAAGCTTCCATAAATGACTTAAATGAAAAGTGTGAAAAAGAGTAAAAAAAATTATCTCTTAAGCAAAATCAGGTTTCTTGAAGTTGAGTCGACCACTCTCATGAAAAAGAATGAAACTCTACAATCTAAAGTAGAGAGTGTCTCAACTAAATTTGAGAAAAATTCTCTCAAGTTACAAGCTTTCAAGATGGCTCTAAAAAAAAAGTTTTACTCAAACCAGCAGAAGAGGAATTGCTTACAATTTAGATGATCCTCATTCACAGACCAAGTTCGTAAAAGCTTCAAGTAATAACCCTTCCAGCTCAAAATATGCAAAGCCTCCGTTTACATCATGTGTATCAAGTTCAATAAAACAAACTCCAGAGAGTCTCTAAACCTCTCTTTTGTTAATATTGCAATCTTTTAAGGTCACAATGACTTGATCTGTTTAATCAGAATTGTGATTCTAACAACTACTTTAATAACTCAAGAAAAACAAGTCATTCTAGGAATGCAAACTCAAGGAATGGTCATAGAGATTTCAAGAGTGCACATCCTTCAAGGAATGAGCATCATCAAAGGATCTACAAGGGATATCTCAAGGATTGCAACATAATCCTCGATTTCAAAAATCACAGGAAGTTTTTGAAACTATCTTTTGGTGAATATTCTAATCGGTATTGTAACAACCCTATTTTTCAAAACTACGTAAATTTGTATTTTTCTTCATATTTAGATTTCAACCAAATAATACTTTGTTAGTTTGAATAATATCACATGTCTATGCACGGGTTAACAAAATCATTACTTTTGGTAAATAGAAATTAATTAGCACTAATGTTCTTATTAATATTTATTTTAATAAGTTGTTTGTGATTAGTTAAATATTAAAAAATGAGTACAAATTTACTTAATTAAAACCCTAAGTATATTGGCTTTTACTCCTAATTGGGTTTAGGATGGCAACTACTTTTCTCTGGCCGTAGAGAGATTGGTGTGAAAATGAAGAATAAGAGGTGAATAAAGAATAGGGATGGCAGTTGGGCGGATTTTCACGGATATCCGTCCCACTCGCCCCGTTTGGGGCGGATTTGGTTAAGGGTGTATGGAGGTTGGGGCGGATACGGATTTGGTCATATCCGCCCCACGGATATCCGTTTAACTGATAAATTTACTAAAATGCCCTCGACCTATAAAAGGGAAATAAACCCTCGTTTCAATTCTCGCATCTCATTCACGGCGCTTCTCGAATCTCACACAGAAGCTCTACCGCCTCTCACTGCGCTCACAACGCTCACACTGCGGGGAAGGGAGGGGAGAGGGAGCCGCCTATCGAGTCTCACACGCTTCGCTTCTACCGCCTCTCGAAGCTCTCTGTCTCCTCTCCATCTGCGAAGGGTTGAAGCGCCTGTCTCCTCATACGAAGGGTCGAAGTGCCTCTGTCTCCTCTCCATCTGCGTAGCCTCTCCATTTGCGAAGGGTTGAAGCTCTCTGCTTCGAAAGAACCACATCGAAGCTCTCACTACAAGAAAACTGTAATTTAGCGGCGGTTATGTAGCGACGTTTTAGAAAAACCGCCAGTAAATACTTTATTCGACGACGTTTGTTCAACCGCCGTGGTTTAATATTATTTAACGGCGGTTCTAGTAAATGGCGACAGTTGTAACCGTCGTTAAATTTGATAAATTTAGAACCTTAAAAGTCCAAACCGATTTATTAGCAAACCCAAAGAAAGCAAAGCCCAACCCATTATCCATTTTGCAAAGCAAACCCATTATCCATTTTGCAAAGCAAACCCTTATCCCTATGGTTTTGCTAACCAAACCAAAGCAAACCCTTCCTCTCTTCTCTGCCTCTCCCTCCCTTCATTGCTCATCTTCTGGCCGTCTTCCTCTCTAAAGCTCTTTTCAAGATCTCTACCAGATCTACGATGATGGGTTGAGGTTGATCTTTGCTGGGAGGCAAATTGAGGAGGGAGGTTCTGTTGTTGATCAGCTTGAGGCTATACAATCTAAAGGGATCAAACTTTAGAAGTTTGGGAGAAGTTTAGGAGAAGGCTGGGGGGCTTCAGATGCTTGCGAGTGGAGTGGTTGGGGACGTGGTCGAGTCTGCAAGTGCTGGACTGCATGGACGGTGTTAGATGGGGCTCGGGGCCTGCCTGGATGGTGCTGCTTGAATGGTGCAATGGACAAGGATTGCAATTGGACGGTGTTTGCATTCAGGAGGTGCTTGCGAGCTTTGGTTCTGAAATTCAAGGGTTTACAAGAGCTAAAGCTTTGTGCTTCTTGGACGGTGCTGGATGGTTTATCTGGGCAGTGTCTTGGATGGTGCTTGCAATTGTGTGATGATCATCTCGACCAGAACGTGACTTGCGAGGTTTGCTGCTGGTATAGCTGCAGGTGATGCTGCTATTTCAGGTATTGCGGGTGTTTTGCTTCATTTGGGTGGTGCTTGGAGTTGGCTGGACGGTGCTAACAAGTAAGTATTGTTGTTGTGTCGTGCTGTGGATGCGGCTGGGCAGTGGTATATGGCAGCAGGGAGGTTTGGATGTGCTTATTTGGAGCTGTTGGTCATGTAAGTTAATATGCACAACAATGCTCATGTTCTTTGCTTCTCCTTAGTCATTTTGGTTCTTAAGGCTATTTTGTTATAGGCCTTACGACTTTCCTTGGTGAATTAGGCATGTGTTCAATTTTCCTTTTTATTACATGTTTGCTTCCTTGGTTTTAGGCCTAAAACTTGGTGAGCAAGGCCTTATGATCATGGCCTTTTGCACAAGGTTTTTCTTGATCAAGGTTTACATGACTGTTTCTAGTCTTATCATATTTTATTAGCTTTAAGATTAGTTTTCTAGATTTTTATAGGGTAAAGTTGTCATGTACTCCCGAATGGTGTATAAGATTATTTTTTATCAAGTAATGGGTAACTTTTATATTGTAGGGAAGATAGTTAACTTTTACTTTAGGTTTACTTTCTTATGAACTACAATTGAGGATAGATGATTTGGAATTGAAGTGAATTTTTTATCTCTTTCATCTCAACTTCATTTGGATACATTATTGTCTCTGTGGTGCTATAATGACATGATCTTAGTATGAAGCCATAGTAGCATTTTAGCCATGATGCAATCTGGAATCTAACAATGCGTCTAATGATATGTTTAACTCATGGCGGGATTGGCACCAGAAGGGTCACAATTTGATGCGCGACAGTATGATTTGAACATGAGTGAATTGTAAGTATTTTTCTTGCTTTGATTCCTGTTATGTTTCACCATTTTTTTGAGTTGTCTTGGAAGCGTTTGATCCTCTGATGTTTTTTTGTTTTGACACTGTTGTAACTCATGCTTGATTTTTTTAATGGATGGATGGAGCATGTTTTCTTTAGATGGGCAAGATTTATTTACATGATATGATGAAGTCCATGAAAGTTTTGATGCCATGGGTCAACAAGAGAACCTTCTGAGAGGAATCTATGCATACGGTACAACGTATGTTTGCCTTGTCTTTACAGATCTAATTCTTATTGTTAATGCTGGCATACAGAACCTTTTGATGCCATGGGTCAACAAGAGAACCTTTTGATGCCATTAAGTTTTGTTAATGTTTTGATTACTACAGTCTCTATTAGGTGGTATTTGAATAAATCAGTATCTACATCAATGATTGAAATGGATAGGGGTGATTGTAAAGTCATCTCTACTTAAGACTTATTAATTCATCAACTAATAAGAAAGAAAAGATGTAGAAAGAAGACCCAAAAGATGTGATTAGGTGATTGCTCAGTGGGTTGCTTTGGTTAGTTTATTATTTAATTATTTTTCAATTATTTATTGTTGACTGACTTTTGATGCTCCTAAGCCCAGGAGAGGATTTAAAGGGTTATTTGAATCAATAACAGAGGAAATATAGAAGATTGACCATATGAGGGCAATTTTTGAAACTACGGGAAGGAGGCAAGTGGAAATTCATTATGTAAATGGTGGCACCCCTCGCATAGTTGAAGAGAACATTGAGGAGTATTTTCTTGGACCCAACGATTTTTTCGTTGAAGAGATTCTCCAAGATCAGGTGGATAATGTCACCTTCTTTCAACCTATAAGAAAGCTTTTCTTCACTTTCTGTTATTAAGATTTATTGAATATGCTTGAGCTGATGATTCTATAGGAGAGTGTAGATAATGATATAATTGTTTTTGGTTTTACAGGTTAACTGCTTGAAGCAGGAGCTGCAACTCTTGGCATCAAATAGACCAGTTACAATTATCACTGGAAGTAGTTCAGGTTAGATATGACAAGTATATGCAATCCCTTGTTTTTGTTTATCAATCCCTTCACCAAATGTTAGATATGATTTTTTGTGAATCATGATGAATACCAAAGTATATGCAAAATCGGTAAGTGGTTCATTTGCATTTGTTTAATGATTTCTGAGTACTTTGCTAGATATCAAATTTCTAATACAAATTTGTACCTTGTATAACGTGAGAATTTCATCTGTCGGATCAGGCACTGGGTTTTCTGAAGCCATGCTTGAAGAGCACTCTAATAGTTTATGTCCTAAAGTTATCCCTGCACCGAGGGTAATTTATTTTGTGGAAAATCTATATTGATTTGATTATCTTGTGTTGTCCATATGTTTTGAACTTGATCTTGATTCTTATGTCAATTGCAGTCATATTATCGTTATGGAGAAAATATTAGTCCAGATGTTTGGTTTGAACCAAGTGAGGTGCTTTTTTCAATCCCATTTTCTAAAAATTAATAATTGTGCTCCAGTGTAGTAGCTTTGTAATTGTTTGGTACATATCTTATCATGTGTAAATTTGTGAAAAATCTTCAAATAATTTTCAGTTGTAGAGATGCAATGTGGTTAATACTAATTTACTATCTTAGGTTTCGGAGGTGAAAGCTGCAGATTTGAGTATAAGTCTTGTTCTCATGTTAATATTAATATTCTCCCCTTTATGGGAACGCTCGTTAAATAAAGCATCTTCTTTTTTATTGTTGCAGATACTTGACAGGAAAACTGGCCCTTGGATACTTTACTCTTTTCTTACTCTCATGGAGATGGCCTTGGAACCTATTTTCTGATTTAGGTGTTTATAGGGCCTTGGAACTTAGTTTATGTCCTAAAGTAATCCCTGCACCGAAGGTAATTTATTTTGTGGAAAATCTATATTGATTTGATTATCTTGTGTTGTCCATATGTTTTGAACTTGATCTTGATTCTTATGTCAATTGCAGTCATATTATCCTTATGGAGAAAATATTAGTCCAGATGTTTGGTTTGAACCAAGTGAGGTGCTTTTTTCAATCCCATTTTCTAAAAATTAATAATTGTGCTCCAGTGTAGTAGCTTTGTAATTGTTTGGTACATATCTTATCATGTGTAAATTTGTGAAAAATCTTCAGACAGTTTTCAGTTGTAGAGATGCAATGTCGTTAATACTAATTTACTATCTTAGGTTTCGGAGGTGAAAGCTGCAGATTTGAGTATAAGTCATGTTCACAGTCATGTTCTCATGTTAATATTAATATTCTCCCCTTTATGGGAACGCTCGTTAAATAAAGCATCTTCTTTTTTATTGTTGCAGATACTTGACAGGAAACTGGCCCTTGGATACTTTACTCTTTTCTTACTCTCATGGAGATGGCCTTGGAACCTATTTTCTGATTTAGGTGTTTATAGGGCCTTTCTCCTGGCCTGCTATGATGAGAATCAGTATGAATACCAAAGTATATGCAAAATCGGTAAGTGGTTCATTTGCAATTTGTTTAATGATTTCTGAGTACATTGCTAGATATCAAATTTCTAATACAAATATACTAACACATTTTTCAATTGAGTAGTGTCATTTATCATGTAATCATAACTGAGTTTCAATTGAGTATAGTGTCATTTATCATTTTTCAATTGACAAATATATAGAATTATACTCACATAACTGAGTATAGTGTCATTTATATTTGCTTTTAATTTAGCATGTATAGCATCCAAGTATTGTACAAATGCAGTTGTTTACTTGATACTTCTCAGTCTCATTTGATAAAATTCTTATTCAGGTCACAAAGTTGTGTGATTTGGGACCTAATGATAGTGTGAGCTCAGTCCAATGGACTCGTGAAGAATCATATGTATCTGTTGGGACAGATCTTGGTGAAGTTCAGGTAAATTAGCTATATGTGCAACATGTTCTGTATCAACATTTTTGTTCGTCAGTCCAGCTAGAGAAAATGCAACATGTTTATATATGTAGTCAATCCAGCTAGATATACAGTTTAGATTCGCTTGGCATTGTGAATGCGTGACAGGTATGGGATGGCACAACATGCAAGAAAATTCGAACCATGGGCGGTCATCAAACAAGAGCTGGTGTTTTGGCATGGAACTCGCGCATATTGTCTTCAGGAAGCAGAAATCGAAACATACTTAACCATGATCTTCGTGTTTCAAGTGACTACATCAGCAAGCTCGTGGGTCATAAGTCTGAGGTGACCCCTTTATTAGTTTGTTTATGTTCATTACAAAACTGTATATGTATTACTGTATGTGAGCTAACAACAATACTCCTTGATTCCATCTATCAGGTCTGTGGGTTGAAATGGTCTCACGATGACAAGGAACTTGCATCGAGTGGCAATGATAATCAGGTATATGTTATGTCTATGCTGCAAGTGTTCCTCAATTAAGATTGTGGTCAGTTCTGATTGAAATATGATTTTATTTTCAATTCATTGTTCTTGAATTCCTTTGTTTTGGTTTTGTGGTGAAATATTCTCATATTTTTTATGATTCTCCATTGCAGGGAGAACATGATCAATGATGAGCACCAAAGCTTGTGGAGCATTTCGTAATTCAGTTTCTTTTAAGCTAACTAGTCAGCTATTGTAAATTTTGGTTTTGGTTGTTAGATGTGAACATTGAGAATATGTAACAATTTAATTTGTAGTTTTCTCTAAACTATGTAATATTGATTTTGAAATGAAATTAAGGTCCCTTTTAATGTGTGATGGTTATATTTGATTTTTTATTTGAGTTTAGAAGTTGTGCACATGTTGGACAGATTATCTTCACCCTATGAAAAGAAAACACTACAGGTTGAAAAATGTGGTTTTTTTGGTAAAAAAAAATCAAAGAGAATTAGCGGCGGTTATAACCGTCTGTGTGTTCATGAATGTTAGCGGCGGTTAATAACCGTCGCAAAAAAAGTGTACAGTTCATCAGATTTTGCCGATCGTTGCAACCGTCGCTATATGGTATTCAGTGACGGTTTGTATATAGCGACGGTTATGCCAGCGGTTGCTGAAAATCGTCGCTGAATACCCTAGTGGCGCCTTTATTAGCGGCGGTTGTTCAACCGTCGCAGTATTATACAGCGACGGTTATAACCGTCGCTAAATACCTTTGGCGACCATCGCTAAAATACACTTTTCTTGTAGTGTCTCCACCTCTCGAAGCTCTCATCCCACCTGCCTCCCTCTTCCATCCCTTCCTCGCCTTCCTCTCCCCTCCCTTCCCCGATCTGAAATCTTAGATCAGAGATATTCTTTAGTTCTTTTTTTTTTTTGTAATTTTTGTATAACTTGTTATACTTTTAGATCTTAGATCAGAGAATATTCTTTAGTTCGGTTTTTTTTTCTTGTAATTTTTTGTATGGATTCTTATTGGTGTTAAGATGGATTCGTATTGGTGTTATATTTTTTGTAATTTTTTTGTTATGAGGTCTGAGATATCTTTTACAGTAAGATGGATAACACATAAATTTTTTTAACGGATATTTGGGCGGGGCGGAGGTGGTTTTTAAATATATTTATAAATGGATTTGCGGGGCGGATTTGGGGATCCGTTTTCCCTGACGGGGCGGGGATGAATTTATTCAAATCCGCTGCATTGTCATCCCTAATAAAGAAGAGAAAGGGAGAGAGAGAAAGAAGAAGATAAAGAGGTGGAAGAGAAATAATTAAAGATAGAAGAGAAAAGAAGGGAGAGAATAATAGAAAATTCATTTTCTCTTGTCAGTACAAAAAAGATGAGGAAACAAGGAGAGAAAAAGATATGACGAAGAAGAAGATAAAAGAGATGAGAAAATAAGACTAAATGATAAAATGAAGAGAAGGAAGAGATGAAGGGAAAGAGAAGATAAGAAAAGAGAAAATGAAGAGAATAGAGAAAGGAAGGGAATGAGAGAAGAAGAAACGATAAAATGAATGAGAAAAAATGAAGAGAAGAAAGAGTGGAAGGGAATGAGAAAGAGAAGGAGAAAAGAGAGAGGAGAGAAAATGAGAAGAGAGAAATAAAGAAGAGAAATCAAAAAACAGATGGGGATGCGCTCAGCACATGTGTGTGTGTGGGTGGGTGGCGTGCACGTGTTCCTGCTTCGAGAAATTGATCAGGTATACATCATTTTTGTTATGATTTTTACTTTGAGGAATTTTAGATCAATGCGGCTTTTGGAATATTTATTATGCAATTAAATAAGTAAGTTTTTTTTTTGGAAATTGAGCAGGGGTTATTTAGGATCCCCCAAACCTGTTGAAAAAAGAATTCTAGCATTACAATCTCACGTAGGTTTTGCCTATTCTATATTCTTGAACAATATCTTTCAAGTCCTCTGCAAAGGAACTCGGAATGATTTCTATAAACTCAGAATTTGGAATTAAACTCGCGAACTTATCTGCAATCTTGTTGGTTTTCCTGTAGTCATGACTGATATTATATTGTTCGAGTTGTCCCAACATGCTTTTGATTCTCCTGATGATGCGCCTTAGGTTCCATGCCGAGTTCATAGTTTTTGTTAAGTATTCCAAGACTGTGGTGGAGTCTGTTGAAATGTCAAACTTCACAAGATGGTGCAATCTAGCTAGTTTAAGCCCAACCTCTATTCCTTGGAGCTCATGTTTAATAACTGATTGTACATTGGTAGCTCCTGAACAAGCTGCCACCATAGCACCAGTATCATCTCTGATTACTGCACCATATCCTCCCCTACTGCTCTGAAGTGAATATAAGTAAGTTTTCTCATTCTCTTATATGGTACTTGATTTGATTACTATTATTAAGTTGCTTTTTTTAGTTGTTAGATACTAACAGAGTGATTATTTCTCACCCTTATAATAATTATTTGATTGATAAAAAATGATTTATCGAATCAATAGATTATTTATATTTCATGAATGTATGCGACATTTGAAGCTATGTCACATGTATCGTTTAATTTTCTTCCACATCTAATATATAATTGTCATCAATTATTGATGTTGTTTGATATTATAGTTGACAAAATTTATATTTCTATTATATGATTGTAAGCATATTTCTATGAGTTTGATGACATTGTTACACCAGTTATTTTGGAATTTGAAACTTATATACAATTGGCGATAAATGTGCTTACATTCATGCTTATGCAAGTGATGTTAGTATGATGTGATTATCAACATTTTATGTCAATTGTGCAATGTATCTATAATGACTTTGCATGGG
This sequence comes from Berberis thunbergii, assembly GCA_003290165.1. NCBI lineage: Eukaryota > Viridiplantae > Streptophyta > Magnoliopsida > Ranunculales > Berberidaceae > Berberis > Berberis thunbergii. Next base: position 33,643 of record QNQO01007294.1, on the reverse strand, counting down.
TATTTGGTGTGTGTTGATTACTAAACATTTTATGAATCATATATTGGTTTGCATATCTATTCTATATGTGTTGATAGCATGACATTTAAATGTGGTAGTATTGATTGTGCAAAGTATATAGTAAAAGCCGTGTCATATTATCATTAGAATTGATGGATATTTTTGGTTGTATTGTTTATGATTGAAAAAGTGTCATCATATAAGACCTTTGGGAAATCACAATAAGCGTTTGGATACACTACACCAAATTGACACTTTTGTAACAACTCTCAAAATAGTATCACTTTTGAGATGTTACAATCCACCAAACAATTTCAAGTTAAAACTAAATTTAGTCAAAAAAATGAAAAACAGTAACACAAAAAATGATACAATAAGTTGGATCACCATGAATAGTATCACTTTTATAACCATACTCTTCATGGTGATACAATTATTGTATCATTTTGTTTTGTGAAAATATGTAAAATTGATAGGTGGATTGTTACATTTCAAAAGTGATACTGTTTTGGGGGTTGTTACAAAAATGCCAATTTGGTGTAATGATAATTTTGAGTTCATAAACTTTTATCACATTGAATTGTATCACTTATAACTACCACACTTCTTGTTGTTTTATAGTTTCTCTCTCCTATAGAGAACTAAGTAACCTTCAGGTTGGGTCTTATGGAGTAGAACATTCATTTCTTATAGAGAAACTAAATAACCTTTGGGTTAGATTTTGTGGAAAGGAAGTAGTTTTATACCTAAAAGTGGCTTGATTATTTATTTGTAAAAAATGTGACATGAGACTTTATACGCATTGATAGCTCAAGAGTGGTTTTTATGTTACTCATATAGTTAGGAGTAACTAGCAATGTGTATCCATATGTGATATGTCCCCCACTTAGACGTAGATGACAGATAAATTTTTCTTTATATGAGAGAGACATATGGGTATGTGTGTTCGGCACGGAGGTGGTGCGATTGTGGTATAGTCTAAGGTGACCAATCATTAAAAATGAGTAATCTGTTTTAGACAAATAGGATATGGACATGATAGTATTAGTTGATAAATTATGAATAACTGATAACTCGGTTTGGCATGAATTTTATCATTTATGTAAAAGACACAATTATGAACTTTTTATGTGAAATGCATAATTTTGAAATTCTGCTCCTACAATAAGTTACTAAGGTTTTAAGGAGATTGGACAATCTATAGGAAATTGGATGTTTGAGGCTTTTGATTGCTCTAATTACCTAGTTTCACGTGTTTTGGTAAAGGACGATGTTATGAACACTTTTTATTCTTTGAGTTTTCCCAAATTCAGACTGGTTTGGTCAGAAATCACAAAATTTTGGCACAGTAAGAAATTTTGAATTTTCATCTACACTTATTTATAACCATTTTGTGCGGGATGACAAGTTTACTAACATTTCTGCAGGTCAAACTTGCCATGGTCAAATTCCACAGTGTAAGTATAGGTAAAATAAATATTTACATTAAATCTGATAGGAATTTATTTGAATGACACGTTTACCTCGTTGAGGAACTATATGTTTATTAGTTGTTATTTTTCTTTGCATATAAATTCATATTATCGTATGAAAACTTATTTTATTTACTAGAGATGAAGATACTCATCCCAGCTATATTGCTCACCCAACTAAGTTTATGCTTTTTGGATACGTTCTCATTGGAATGTAGTCAGTTAGCCTTTCTCGGGTTAGAGAGTTTTGGCGATACTATTGGTAGATTATTTTATGGGGCAATCATCTTCAAATAGTTTCTGAGTTTGAGTCTTTTGTTTTACTTCAACTTTGTATTAAATTTTACAATTCAGGTCCTAAATTTGAGGGGAACGGATAATTCTATGTAGATATAAGGATTTCATTTTCTCTTTAATTGGGTCGTTACAAGTATGTTCATTATAACGCTAATTATTTTTTTTTATCAAAATAATGATCATTTGCGTACACATTTCAATGGCTATTCATTTCAAAAGTGGAAATAAAGTTATAAACAAGATATGAAGAAAGCTTTTGATGCCTCGTCTCAAAGACGAGTCAATTTTAGTTACAATGCAATTGATTGGAGATTGCAGAAACCAAACGACTTAAAACTCAAGAAGATAACATAGAGAATCTTTGTCCAACTCAAAGAAAGAAGTACTCAAGATGATGCAAGTTTAGATAGGGAAAGACATGCTTCATGACCTTATTGATAAAAGGGTCAAGGTAACTTCTACCTTATTTTATTTTATCTCATGTGTTTATATGATCATAGTGTTGTAATAAGGTAATAATTATGAAGTTATGTCTTGCTTTTTTTTTTTGTCTCGTGTTTTTGGTTTCTAGTCCTTTGTTTGGGTAGGAGACTTTCGTCGAACTACGCCATATCTGATTCATAGATAGAAACGTAGGGAACTATGCTCTGAATGATTATATATTTATGGTTCGACATGTTTAACATGACTAGAATGTTTATATGTTTATCATTGCTTACTCTCATTCTATTTTGTGTTTCCATGCATGCTTTAGTTGAAATATTTTATTGGTGCTAAAATACATGTTTTAGATGGTCTACGAACTTATTAAATGTTCAATTGATGTGAATTTAAGGCCAACAATCAGGTTTAATATTGGATTTTCAAAACTCTTCAATTCATATCTTGTAAGATTTCAATATTGTTTGAATGTCTAAATTGCTATTGGATTTAATTTTTTTTAATGTGTGATGTTGCTTCAGAATGTTGTTATATTTATTTGAGCATGCACACATATCCAGTGTAGGTTTTATGTGCTTATATTCTTTACTTAAACCCATTATGATTAGTTTGACTCGCCTTTTTATTATCTAAGGTCATCTCATTAACCAATGCCTCGGAGATTCTATAAAAAGGCTTGGAGGTGTCTCCAGAAGTTTCCATTCCCTTAACATGGGGCAATCACTACAAGAAAAATTGTGATTAATAGCGTTTAAAAACCGCTATGACAGCCGGCGCTATAATAGACCCAGGGGATATTATAGCGGTTTTAAAACGCTATGGTAAGTTTGGCTTTTATAGCGTTTCAAAACCGCTATGGTAGCCTCTTCCATAGCGTTTTAAAAACGCTATAGTAGACTCTAAAACCGCTATGGTAGACTCTACCATAGCGTTTTAGTCTACCATAGCGTTTTAAAAACGCTATAGTAGACTCTAAAACCGCTATGGTAGCCTCTTCCATAGCGTTTTAAAACCGCTATAGTAGACTCTAAAACCGCTATGGTTGACTCTACATAGCAATTTTTTTTTTTTACTATCAAATGACTTTTTATTACACATCTCATAAGTTTTATGTCTAGAAAATAAAAATTTTAATGTGCCAAAGTTAAACATTTCCATGAATGGAGGCAAAATAATGTAATTAATTAATAAACGGTATTACATCGAGTCACAAAATCTATCAAATAATAAAAATAATGTATTACAATTATGGTACTTGGGATAACAAACTGAAAATTAAGCGATGGTTTTGCCCATTGGATCAATGAGAATCATGCCAATAACACCACCCGCTTCTCTAACAAAATGGCTTTTTTGCTTCTAAGGTCTGGGAGTTCAAAATTTTGTTTATGACACTTGGACCTATCAAAATTATCAATCACTCCAAGGATCATTTTCTGCCCTCACTTCTGAAGGCTCAACGACTTCTGTTTCAGAGGCTTCGGCAGTTGAAGCAGCTTCAGATTCTTCAGTGGCATCAGACTCTTCTGATCTTCCCCATCTCCCGCCAAGGGCAATTGCCATCATTTCATATATCTTGTTACCCAAATCAGCTGGACTATCAGGCTGCAAATATTATCAAGATAGAGTTAAGTAATTATCAAACAGGTTTGGTTCAGAAACAAGTTTCAGAGGGAGTCCTTACTGAGTATCCACTGGAGATCAAAGCTGTATCATACACTAAATCAACTGCTCTTTTAGCTTCACCACTCTCGGGAGCATTCTTGCATGTAGCCTACAGGGTAAAAGATCATCAAAAACTGACCAATGAAGCCACTGAATGATGACATTCATTCAATATTGACACTTGGAAGAGCTGGGTGCTTCTCCTAGCTGATGGTATGGTATGTTTATGAATCAAGGCACAGATCCATGAGATTTCTTAAAAGTTGCAATACTTGAAAAGGAAGTAATAACAATGTTATGCCAAAACAACAGAACAAGGACAATGGATACCACAGATTTCTCAAAAAATTGCAACACTTATAAAGGAAGCAACAACAATGGTTGCAAATAGCACAAGTTGATTTGTCATTATAGTGAGGCAACATAACAGTGAACACTAAAAGTCCCAAACATTGATTACTACGTTTACCTCAACTAAAAAGTTAGCAAATGACCTAAAGATGGATTTTCTTTTCCAAAGAAAAAATGTGCCAGACAAAAGTACAAACAATTTGAGTAAGATAATGCCTCTTTAAGTTAGTAGATACTGTCTAATGTTTTTCATTTAGTGCTAACTGCTAAGCACTAGCAGACATGTACACGGCCTACAGATTTGATCAAGAGTGAAATCACTGGCAACAACACCTAGTAAGTGCATTACATAACTATAGTTTCCTTCTCCAGGGATGAATAATGCTTTGACACTTGAGATATAAACTTAACAACTAAAAGATTATGAAAGAAAAACACAAGATAACCAAGACTGTCAGTGAGAGTAGGCATGCTTCATTCATTTACTGTCTGATATCAGAAATGTATGCATTTGACAAAAATCAAACGACATTTAAAAGCGTTATCTTACACTCAGCAGCAAGCAATGATAGCAACGACAGCAGCAGCAGCAAGCAACCTCTCTTCTTGACAGCTCCTTCAACATCTCTGCAAATGATCAAAATTTGAAATTTTTTTATGTTCTGGCCTAAAACTAACACATACTTTCAGTCACCTAACAATATACCATGTGGACAGACAATGTTAAGGGTATGCTTATATTCCATATATGCACGGATTAAGCAGGTGGTTTTTGTGTCAAGAGTAGACAGTACCATGCCATTAAAACCATTTGCTTCTGCTCCTTTCAGAACACTATCTGATATTTCGGTAATAGCAGCAAAGATTACATTTGATCCAGCTGCCTTTATCTGAAAAATGAAATACAAATTTAAATCCTATGACATTTATTCAACAACGAATTACATGATCAAAAACAAAAGAAAACAAAAAAACGAATTGTAATTCTTCATTTCCAAGTAAGAAACTTACAGTTTTTCCTAGATCACCAAAATAACGTTTTGTTCCTGAAAAGCCCTTCTTATCAATGCATTTACTGACAAACTTGAACATACCTGTCCCCATAAACATTAAAAATAAATCAGTGGGTAGATGCTAAGGAGCTTGATCCTACAAGGTTTTACAAGACTAGAATAGCTCTAACAGGAAAAACTATGATAAATTTTATGATATATGAAGGTGAAACAACATTATATACCACTGATGTTCTTATTTATCACAAAACTTGATGATTTGTTTTTAAAGGTCACATGTGTTTCATACAATAAAAACTATCATGGCTGAAGAATTGAAGCAGATAGGTAATTGGTATCAAATGGCAGTACCTGCCAGAATGGGGGCCAAACAAAACCATTTGACGATGCATGAACAAGCTAAATCAAATTGTCTACCTATCCATTTGCAAAACAAAGCCAACTTACAGTGCTTTCTCTCCAATTTCTCTTGATTTATAATGAACTTACAAATAACCAAGCTTTGGTATGGTGCTTAGGTCAGGAACTAGACCTTGTAAGCTGCAGTTCCTTAAACTCCTGTAAAAACCAAACAAGACATAAATAAAACCACATTCTACATGCACTATTCGAGATTTTGCACTACTTACAAGTGGCATAGTGGTTGTAAAATTTAAACAAGAACTGTTTTGATTACTTGAATACAAGTACCAGCTCAAAGTGCAAATGTTCCAACCAACGGTGCGACAGATCAGAGCAGCAGCAGCAGCAATTCAGCGTAGCAACAAACAACAACAGCAATGCGTAGCAGCAGCAACAGCAGCACCTCAGCACAGCAGCAGCAGCAACAGCGGCGCAGCGACATCAGCGACTCAGCAGCAGCATCCGCAACAGCAACACAGCGCAGAACAGAGCAGCTCTGTTTTGCAACAGAGTGCTCTGCCAGAATTCTGCCCCTGTTTAGATGTGTCGCAACCGCAATTCCCCGCATCATCCAGGCCGCATACCGTCACTAGACAACAAAAATGTGGGTTCATTTGAGATTAACATTATGGTAACATGTGAGAGATTCATGGAGGCGATTCATTGATGTTGCCCAATCGAAGCAGTTTTTGCAATGCCATGTATTCCATGCAATCATTAGCACGTATAACAGACAGTCTCATTATTATTCTGGGCATGACAATTTCATATGCAACTGATTCAAGGATATCAGTCATATACAGACATGCAAAGATTGTATGAATCCATAACCAAGGATCAAACTGAAATATGAAAGCCATCAACGGCCTTCCAATTTAGAACTAATACCCTTCCTGGTTTGAAAAAAAATGAAAGAATCTGATCTAATGACAATGAGGATACCATCATCAATAAGAGGCTAAATTTGAAGCTTAAAAGCACATGGTTTTTGTTTTGCACCCCTGAAAGCTCAAGATGCCAGTTGTTCAAGCATGGAGTACAAATGATATGATTTTAAAAGACATGGACTATACAAGATCTTCGCAGTTTTGTTTCTGAAGAAGTGAAAGGGTCTTATCCCACCCCCATTCCCCAGAAATTAAGGAAGAAGACATAAGCAAAAGAAGTGTAGGAAGGTAACGGACCTAAAGCATAGATCTAAAGCTCTTGCCAAAACGAAGTAAAAACATAACAAAAAACTGACTATCAGCCCCTTATAGAGTACAAAAGTAGAACTTTGTGCTTCAACCAGGTTACAATTAGACAAAAGGCTAAACTAGGCATAGGAGTAGTGATATAGCTTTTAGACTTCACGCTTACCTATTATCCTAGCAGTTAGTGGTAAATGAAACTGCTTGTATTTAGAAAAAGAAAAAATAAAGTTGAACAAAAATAAAAGAGAACGAGAAAGAACTTGTAAATATATTGGATTGATTCAAAGTGCAATATAAGGTATCTAACTTGAAAATCAATGAACGTGTTATCATGCTTACCCCAATATTAAACTTTTTCCGGACAATCCAAGCGTTTGACAGCAAGCGTCCTGGCACTAGGATGAAAATTTTGCCATAAATTCTGGACAATCCAAGCCCCAATGGACATAGCACTGGCGAAGGTCGCTTAAGCATGCAAAACTCCGATTACATCCTCCCATTTGGAGATTGAATGAGGATCAACCAAAAGGTGCAAATATTTTTCTAGTCCGTCATTCAAATTAATCTATGGCACCATTAGTGTGGCATCCCCTTGATGCGAGCGGGTAGACTGGAATTGAACTGAACACTGCCTATTTAACTCTTTAAATCTTTCTAGCAGTTCTTGAGATGTTGGTCTGCACTGCGGATCGCTGTTTTGTCAAATGGCGTAACAAAATAAGAACACAAATGAGTTAGTAATGAGCAACAATTCAAAAGATCAAAGTTTGATTGAAAATTCATGAAGATTACTATAACAACACTGGATGGTGCATAAAAAATGCAAGAATTTAAGCACCTCTGCCAACAGCTCTCGATTATGGATGCCCACTGTGGGTCCAAGTCTTGTGGAATCTCAAGCCGTTGATTCATGAACGCCACAGCTCCAATAACCTGCAGATTATGCCACAAAATAATTTTATACAAAACCTTAGATCTCACAACTCTGCCTATGCAGAAAAGATTAAACTGGTGAAGAAACTAAAGTGCTGCATGAAATATTATCATGCATGTTCACAATACTGTTTAAGGGCAAATAACTGAGACCATAGATCTAGAAATTGTTAATTTGCCATATTACAGCTCATAAAGAAGGCAAAAAAGACAGCCAAAGCACATGGACTTTAGTCTCTCCATAGAAAGTATTTGAACCCAAGCGAGATGTTCACTCGATTCAAGAAAATATTGCCTTCCTATTTGGAATAAATTGCAAAGGGTGCTTTTATTCAGTTAATTCAACCGAATCATAGTGAAGTGATAGTAGGTTAGTGTGTGACTCGATACAATACCTGCATATGGTTGAGGCTATCCCAAGGGATCTTCTCCGTGACTAGCTCCCATAGTATTACACCATAGCTGTACACATCAGACCTAAAGGTTTCCAGGTCATCAAACAAACAGAACAAGAACATTTGTTGAGTCGTATAATTGCAAAATCAAAGATAGATATTTCTAAAACCTTAAAATTTCAACTTACTTCTCATCTGAGCTCTCATTACGAAGCACCTCTGGAGCCATCCATTGTGGCTATAAAAACAATAAGAGGAGGTTAAATAAACACTAGGTTGTTGCACAGATTACAACAGAAAGATCCAGACTATGATCATATTACGGCAAAGATGCAATCCAAAGAGAACTGTGTAGCTGAAACGAAGTTGTATGTAATATACCGTTCCTTTCCCCGTCTTTGATGTCAGGTATGTTTCATGTTTGAGACGTGAAAGACCAAAGTCACCAACCTGATGAAACGAAAAAGAAAGAAGACATTTTCTTCATTTTTTAAATAAATATTTAGGCGTAAAATTAGTCAAATGCACTACCATAATTTTACTATGTCCAACACCTTGAGCGACTCCCATGCAGGACACACTTAAATGGGGTCTGAATCAAACTCATTAGGTGAATGTGTGATATGTCCAATGCTGCACACCCATGTTAGACATGGACCATGGACGCACGCGTTTGATCATGGTTAAGTAGAAAATGGCAGAAAAGGCCATTATGGACATTGTTCATAGATAAATTAAAACATACCTTCACTGTCCAATTTCTATCAACTAGTACATTTGACGACTTCATATCACGATGGACAACAGGTGGGTTGCAGTGATGAAGATAGTTCATTCCTCTTGCCTAGTAGATGTCAGTTAGAAAATCGATCAGTCTGGAGTAAACTCTTTGGGTTAGAAATACATAACCGGCTCAAAAGATTAAGAAGATAGAAATATCAGATATCAGACAATCAATGGCTGTCACCTTCATAGAAAACTAATACTCACAATATCCAGAGCTATATGAGTACGCCGCCTCCAGTCTAGTCTAGTTGTTTTCCTGTGGAGCAACTGAAACAAACTCCCACTGCACTCAAAACAAGTGTAAACCTGTTACGTCCAAATAATTAAATAGTAAGGCATTTAAGAACAGAAGACAATGTAATATAAGGGAAACAGAGGAAAAACTTCAACTGCTCCCTATTTCAATGTTTTTCAAAAGAAGCGGAGAACCAACCGTGGAAGGAATTCTGTAACAATGCCAAGACGTTGAGATGAGGTTGCTGCCCCCATAAAGAGTAGTACATTAGGATGTCTAAGCCTCTTCATAAGTGATACCTTCATGAATATAAAATTTACATTCAAACCCCACTTCCATTTCATGTACGAGAGAGCAATTAATTACAAACTATTCTGAAAAAATATTTTCTGATGGCCTTAAACACCACAAAATACAGAGCACAATGGATACATATACAAGTTTTCAACACAGGTTATTTTCGTGGGTGAAAATCATAATCCAAAGACGAGAACAGAACCTTATAAGAATCCATATTTATGGGTTTTCACTTTATTTATGTATTGTTGAATACTGCAAAATCATCTTTTTAATAAATGATTTTATCCTGAACAAGGTCACCATGCATACATATAGCATTTGAGTTATTAGGACATGACCTTGTATAGTTGTTGGCATGAGATTAACAGACTGCCCGTGTAAATCTGCCCCCAAATTCAATTCTATATTCAGTGTATAATGTACAATATGGGAAATCACAATATGAATAATTCCTGGTAACCTTGAAATGTAGACTAAAGGGAAAGTAATGAAAACAAAAGTTGACATTAGAAGGCATGATCCTGACAAGTGGCTATTTGATCGCCATATTTCTCCCTAACAAATCCTTCTGCCCGTTCTATCATTCAAACCATCAATTACACACTATCTTGGAAAATTATTCAATCCTCATTGTAAGCTTGTGTTATTAATTCATCAAACAATTACATTAATAGAACATGCTTGAAGATATGAACAAGGAAATTTTCTGAATGGCAAAACTAATCATGACTAAAATGCAGACCTCTTTCTTGAAAGAATGTAGAACATCATCTGTGAACTCTTGCTTGGAGAATACCTTGATTGCGACATCCTAAAAGAAGTAGAAATCATTAACACCAAGAACAACTACCACCAGTTCAGTATGATTCCCCGAGACATCAAATTATGAAAAAAATAAAAATAAAATAACATACCGAGCCATTCCAAAGACCATGATACACAGTTCCACAAGAACCTGCGAAGATAGTCAAAATATTCAGATGTAGCGTCCCACAAGAATCTTTTAACATATAAAAGCAATGCCACAAACCAAATTGTGGATCAAAGATCAGGAAAACAAAGAATGGGAAGTACAGAAAACTACTACATTTATTGATTCTAGATTAGATATAACATGTTGAGAAATTATCATGTAAATTTTCTTGCAAAACTTGCATTCTACCAAGTTCAAAATCTATTATTATTGTGTAAATTTTCTTGTGCAAAAATAGTCTGTGACAATTAACAAAGCAGAAAATCTATTATTGTTGCAAACCGATTATGGAAGAGATTATCACCTTGCCCAATTTGCAATAGATGTTCCTATTGGCCGTATCAACCCAAGAGGTGTAAAATTTCATGATGTTTTTGTGCTTCAAGGTCTTGAGAAGATGGATTTCACAGTAAAGCCTCTCAAGATCCTCAGGGCTCTGAAGGAAATCATACAGCTTGACTTGGTTCCAAGCCACTTCAATCCCTTCGAACTTATCAAAAGCTCTGTAACTGCAACACCCAAAACCAAAAAGGAAGAAAACCCACCAACATAGAACTAAATCAACATATACCCATCTCATAAAACTGCAAAAGTTCTCATAAAAAACTGAAATTTCTTCAAAATATCAAAAAGGGATGAAAAAATAACAAATAGGGTTTTAAGTTTCTTACACTGTCTTTGAAGCTCCTTTCCCAAGGATCTCATTGTACTGAAAAACCAACAAACTTAGAACCAAATATCAGAAATGAAGAACATAAAGAAGAACCCAAACAAGCAACAAAGTAGAGATTTTTAAGTACCCTTCCATATCTTCCAGTTGGATCAACTTCAACAAACTCAGACTCACCCTCATCTGGTTCATATGGTCTCATCCCAACCATTTCTCTCTAAAAAGAGGTGAATCGAAAGAGGGAGGGCGACGGAGAGATGGAGGGAGCAATGAGGGAGATGAAGATAAAGATATGGAGAGAGCAGTGAGGGCGATTGAGAGATAGAGGGAGCAGTGAGGGAGATGGCGAGATGGAGGGAGCAGTGAGGGAGGGAGATGGAGATATGGAGAGAGCAGGGAGGGAGATGGCGAGATGAGGGAGGGTGGACATCGAGCGCCCAGTAAAACGAGGGAGGACAGAATCGAGCGCCAAAAATCCCGCCATTTTTTTGTAGCGTTTTCATTTTTGTTTACGCCAAAAATTTCATCTTTGATAGCGTATTTAGTAAAAACGCTATTAACAAATGCTATTATTGGGCATTTGTGTTGTAGTGAATCCCATAGTAGATCAAGATCTTCGTGCTCAGTTGAGACAAGGGAAAACTCAACCCTAAATGCAACTGCCTCAAGGTCACATAGAGTTTATAACCCGACAATGGTGCCTCTCGGTAGTGATACGTAGACTTCATCGGGTAACCCAACCTAATCTCATTCGTGAATTTAAAGAGCTTTTAGATCGATTCCTCAGATGACCAGTTGTAATAGATTGGGTCCTTGGTAATGGTCTCCACCTATGAGGCTTCCCTGAAACTTAATTTGTTCGGGCAACCTTCCTCACCTTTGGACGAGTAATTTGCTTATACCTCGCCATTATTGTCTTATACATAAATGACTAAGGAAATAAAAGTAGTTCCGAAAGTTACCTAGAGTCTCATAACAACTCACTTGGAACTATTTTGCTGGAACTTGGACACTGCTCCTCGAATTTATAAATGGACATGGAAATCGAAGAGACTCCACATATATAAACGTTGCGACAATTCGCATCCACCTAACTAGAGCACTATATGTGTCCCTTGGGCTAGGCCAATGGGCACTAGGTTAGGGCTCTTTGACACCGAACTTCCTTGGGTACCCTGATGCTACAATTAGAACACCCAGGGTAGGCGAATGATAATCCATATTTTGAACACCTAACCTATATATATCCACATTGCCTAAGACATGTAAGAGTCAGCTTGGGCTATCTTCAAGCTGAGAGATTTAGATAAGTTCATTCCTATCATTACCGTAGAGATTGCAGACAAGCGATACAATCAAATTGGTATAAAAGCATGCTCATTTCCCAAGAGCTAGAAATGCAACAACCCCTTATTAAACTAGGATCTCTCTAAATCTACCATTATTTCTCTTTTTCTCTCTCACACACTCTGCCACTCTCTCTATTTCTACTCCTTAGCTCATTAATGACTTGATCATTGGAGTTTTCACCAGGGCACTCCGCTCGATTTAGAGTCTGTGCATCTACCAACTGCTCGCTTTCATGCCCGACAGTTGGAAATTAGCAGGAGAAGTGATGCAAGAGGATCCGAGTCAGATGATGTTGAGTTTTCACATTGCACGTTGTTGGCACTGAGATACCTTGAATTGGCAGATCAATGCAAAGATGGCAGGAAATCATGATCTCTTTCCAAATTTGGGTTTCTAAGGTTCCTAATTTTCTTTTAAAGTTATTTACTAAATAACTTATTTGTAGTCTTTCTATTTAATTAGGAGTCTTTTTAGTTTCTTTTTAGGATTAGGCTTTACTTTTTCTCTTAGGAATAAACTGATTGTTATTTTAATATTTGATTCTAATTTTTCTTTTAGGAATAGGCAATTTTCTTTTAGGATTAGGCTTTACTTTTTCTTTGAGTAATAGATTGATTGTTATTTTAGTATTTGATTCTAAATTTGTTTTAGGAATAGGCTGCTTAATATTCAAGTTATTTGAGAACTATAAATAAAGTTTTTCCTCAATATTGTAGGGGACCTTTGATTTGAATAATTTAATTGAACATTAAAGTTATTTCTTTGTGTTTTATGGGCGATTCTCTTGTGTTCTTTCCTTGTGAATTGTATGTTGAAACTAGCCTGCAGGATAATCGTTATTATCACCGGCGTCAGTTGGTATCAGAGCTTCAACATTTTCTTGGGGTGAGATTTCATCAGTTTCTATAGCTGGTTATCGTGGTCGTGGTCGTCGTGGGCAGGTTCTGGACGAGGAAGCCCCAAATCGTGATCGTACCATTCAGGATGTGATGATTGAGGATTTATAGAGGCAAATTGCAGAGTTAACCCGGCGTCTAACAACGCAGGATTTCGGTGATCGTGAGATGGAAAATCACGATTCTGATTCCAGTTTTGAAAATCCGTATAACAATCGTGCTCGATTATGGGAGCACAGTGGTCGAGAGGATCGTCATGGATACCTTAGATTTAGAGTGAATCTACCCGAGTTTTCTGGTACGTTACAGGCAGAAGGATTCGTCGATTGGTTGAATGAAGTAGAACGTATTTTTGAGTATAAGAAAGTCCTAGATCGTGTTAGGGTGAAATTGGTCACCATCAAACTCAAAGGCAGAGCATCTGCGTGGTGGGAGCAGTTGAAGTGAGCACGAGACAAGCAAGGCAAGGCCAAAATCAATGATTGGGAAAAGATGAATGATCACTTCCTTCATTTCGGCTACACTCAACCCTTATTTCAACGACTTCACTTGTTGAGGACCATTTTTGAAGCCTACCAGCGTGCACTTGCTATGGAGAAACTACATAAAAGGAGGCCAACGATCATAAACAGTCGGCCAGTTCGCCCTCAAGAATCCCGTCCTACCCAGCAGCCACCACAGGGTAATTCTAACTAAAATATTAGATGTTTTAGATATGGTGAACAGGGACATAGAGAGACTGAGTGCAGGAAGTCGCTATTCAGAAGGGGAACAATCTCCTGATTGAGGAAGGCGTGGTAGACGAAACTAAAGAGCTTGGAGATCCTATGTATGACACTGATGAAGAGTTGGATATTGTTGATGCAGATGGTTTGCAGATTGGGAATGTTGGAGTAGTTATTGAAGATGGTGAAATGCACAAAGAAACTGATGGGTTGAAGGAGATCCATATTCGGGGAGAGATTCATACAAATGTCGATTATACTGTAGATCTTTTACATGCTTCAGAGTATAGAGACAACAAAATCCACACTGGTTGGTTGGACAACAGAATTGTGATGCGAGTTAGAACAGAGAAGCCTTCTTGGTATCTCTCAATGGTTGGAGGCGCTTTATATAAAACATCCACTAGCAGCGCAACCATGGTTTCTGACTATGTGGGTTATCTTGAAAAGGGACAAATCCCACCCAAGCATATATCACTCGTTCATTCCCAAATATCCTTGAACATAGAAGGAAGCAAATACATGATTGACATGATAAGGGGAGGGCAAGGAAGCTATAGATTAAGGATAAACCAGTCTGAGCTTGAGATAGAAACACATACTCTGCGTGATGGTGGTCTCTTGATGCAATTGGATGGAAACAACCATATGATATATGCTGAGGAGGAGGCAGCTGGTACTCGTCCTAAAGGGGTGAAAGTCGACTTTACTATACCCAGGAACATTTTTCTTTTGTCACATATGCAATGTACTTTGGCACATGGCCTTGTACTTTGACATAAACATGTCATTTGATCACATGTGCATGTCTCATGAGGGAATATCCATCCTTAAGGGAATGGATATCCCAAATTCAAAATTGAATATGGTTCTCTCAAATGTTTTGCCTCCAAATAGTTTTTGTCTATTTGTTTGAATTTTGGCCATCTTAAGCTATTTTTTGCTAGACTTCATTTTCCCCATAACTTGATCCACCTTCTTGGACTTGTCTTCTTGAAGCTTTGATAATGTTTTTTCGACTTTCATATCTTTGACTTTGGTCTTTTGAATTGACTTCTTCCTTGGCTAACTTTGCCTTGGACTTTCATTGGTACATGCCTCGATTTTATTTCATGCATTGACGCCTTTAGTTGAGCCTTCATAGTTTCATTTGAATGATTTCATCGATCACTCACAACCCAATATGCATGACTTTATAATTCAGTCATACATTTTTACAATATCGTTCAACTCAACCTATATTTGTTTTACAAACTTAACCAATATCCGTTTTTGCTCTAATTCAAAAATTATTTTTCAAACCATTCTCATCTATTTTGTTTGTAATTGCAATGGAAATCTATAATCAAGCTTTATGGATATGGAGGTTCATATCGAGGAAAAGAGACATTTGATCTACAAAAATTAAGTACTTGACAAGATAATGTTGCTTATCCGGTATGTTTCATTTTTCTATATATTCTAAATTTCACTTATCCTGTTTGCCTTTTTTAATTTGTTTACTCGCATCTAATGGTTATTTACAACCATAACAAAAGACATATTGTTGCATCAAGCATATGCTGAAACCCTTGAAGGTTTGACCTTTCAAAATATTGCTTCATTCTGGGAAAGTGTTATCATCAGATACCAAATGTATGTTGAAGGCATTGTGATCCACATATGGCGAAGAGATTACTACAAAATTGATTGTGTAGCTGTCAAATTTTGTAGGATTTAGGTGATCTCAATGTGATTTTTAATACGTTTCGATTTGAGCTATAAACCATTTTTGTGCGTTTGGGTGATTTGGTTCGTCTTACTTGGGTGAGCTCTTTTTCAATGGTTGCCACACATAGAGAAAAAGATAGGGGAGAGGGTTGCTCAAGAAGAGAGGAAGATGTGGTCACACTAGGAGGAAGAGCTCACACAAGGATGAAAGGATAAAAAAAATTTGTCTATATTTATTGGTGGTGTCATCCTCCTTCACGTCCATCCTATGTCATTGCTTTGTGGTGCTGCAGGCATACATATTAGGCAGTAACTGTTTAACACCACAATTTCCTCTCTTTGACACCCCCACTTATGTCCAACACCACCAATTATTTTTTGACACCACCAATATAAACTCTCAATTGTCAAAATTTGTTTTCTCCCTACTCTCTCTCCCAACTCTCAACATATTTCCCCCACTCTCAAATTTTGATTCATCTCCCCTCCAACTCCCCTTTATTAACTTCACATTTACTAAATAACCAAACCCCTCCCTCTCTTACTACTTTCTACTATCTCTCTCACCATCTTTTAAATAAAACAAGGCAAAAAATGAGAGGTTGTATGTGTGAAAGGTTGTGTGTGTGATTTGGTGTGAGTGTGCAATCGATAGTATGTTGTGACATTGTTGGTTTTGGTTGGTTAGTAGCTCACTATCACATTCAACAAAGGTAGTGAAACACACAGATATCTGTGTTAACCCAACAACCATACTAACACAGGTATGTGTGAAATTCCAACTCGCACTCGCTTGAGCAATCCTTTTACCTGGTTTGCACAGTACCCTATGAGGTGCCCCATTTTTCCAAATAAATTTAATTTATATTTTTTCAATATTCAGATAATAGATTATTTATAAGTTTTAATTGTATCATTTTTTTTCAATGTTTGGCATGGCAAAGAGGAACAAGGATGTCGTGTCTTTTGCGGTTGGTGGTGGTGGTGGTGATGGTCCAATTGAAAGATGGCCAAATACGACGTATAACCAAAGGTGATTGTGAAAATGGGTAAACAAGAGTTGAAAAAGAGGAAAAAGAATAAGAAAGCAACAACAAAATATGGAGAAAAAACGATGAAGAAGAGGAGAGAGGATGAAATCGCAAGTAAATTTATTGATCAAGACGAAGCGGCGAGACGAGCAATCCAATTGCAAGGTCAAGGTAGTGTGGGTGGTGAGGGTGCTGTAATAAGGGTGGGGAGGATGAGGATGATGAGGATAGGAATGACGTGGACTATGGGGATGATGAGGAGGATGTGGACATTCAACGCGACCGGTTGTCCGTTGGCCAAAATGCATGAAAGTATTAGTCCATGCACTCAAGAAACACTCCTTTTTGCGATTACCAAACCGTCCTCAAATAATTGAAACACTTCGGTTGTGATGCTAATTTGTCTCAAACTCAACAATGGTCTACTTTTTTTTTCATCTATACTTGATCCATACAAATCCGAGAAAGAATCAATAAACTCGTTTCATCCCTCATTATCCTTATTCGCAATATTTGTATTTGTGTGCCATGTGCACAACAATGTTCTTGCTCTGGGAAAGACTTGTCAATAGCTTTGATCAAACCCAACTCTCTATCAGCGACAAACACGTTTGGCAAACTATATGAACAAAATATCCCCAATAAATTTACCAAAGCCCAAGCGTTTGACTCGTCCTTCTCCGAACAAATACAACAACATGCAATATTGAAAGTCTTCCTGGTCGACGTAACACCCACAATCTCAAATAACGACATTCTATAATGATTGTCTAGTTGAATTGACTCAAGATGCGCCCAAAAAATATTGGTCACTCTATTTTCCTCATTCATAATATGTTACTTAATCTAATTATTCTTGTTCAACAAGTGTATGGTGTGTTGCAAAGTCGTTCCTCGTTGTAGTTGAAGTGTCTTTAGTTTCGTAATGACATTGTAAATAGTCTTCGAATATGAGACATTGTTAGGAAACATCTCTTTCATACCGGCCAAGATGTATTGAAATGCGATATTAGACATCAACATATTCTGAAAAATATTATCTATACTTCACTTAATCTGCCTGCAAAGGATTGACCAATGAACGATTTTTCTTGAGGTTGATTGTAGGTTTCACATGTGACTTGCAACTTCCAACGGTCGACACCTTGTGGCACCCCTCTCAATCGAAATGGGTAACCGCACTTCTTTGCACTGCCTGATCGACCATTGCCACTATCCACCCCATTCTCGCACTTTTTGGGATTTTTATTTTTTTGCTTTCATCCCATCTCACATCCAAAATGAATCATTCATTTACGTTTATTATAAACGGGGATTGATTTTGTGATAATAACAACTATGTTCCTACCAATGCCTTGACACCAACCTATCAAAGCCGACCTCAATGGGAATACCTACATGAGTTAACCTTACCTTATTTGTAATAAAAAAGAAAAAGTCACTACGGCCAGCTACCTCATCCAGTGCTCTTTCCTTTCCATAGTTATTGGTCTCATGATAAGGCTCACCATTTATCTCAACAACAGTCTCATTAGTCTCACCATTTGTATCGACTAAGTCTGGTAGTCAACATGATGATCATCGTTCTACATTAAGTAAATCAAATAACTTATAATTAAAATCATATATTAAGTAATGTAATGAAGAAAATGATCACAACAATGGTTACCTCTATAAGGTTGGTCTCTTCTGAATAAGCTTGAATTAATTTCAGGTTGTCAATATTGTTCGGTGGCATATCAAAATTTATTACGTCAATGAGAAGAGCCTAAGTACAAAATAATCATGAACTTATAAGTAAATTTAAATAATTGACAAACAATAACAACCAACATTGTCAAACTAACTCTAAAAAAACACGAAGATAAACTTGAAATTATCAACTAAAATCGAACAACAATAACAAACAATAAGTTTTGGAGAAGAGCAATCCACCCACCACAACAAAAATTTACAAATAACCATAACAAATAATAATGCGACTTCAAAAATAAACGGAATAGAAAACTAAACATGATATTACAATAATCACAACAACAAAAATAAATTCATGCAATTTCATCTCAGGTGGAGGATGTCACATTAATTGGTGTGGGTTGTTTTTTTATCTCGAAATTGTTCATTTTCGTCGTTTCCTCTCATAAATGGAGCATAATGCACACCCTCACGTCTACGCTGCTCACGCTCACATCCACCATTATCATCCTAAAATCTACTAACATCACTTTCATTAAAACATCCATTTCTACTGAACTTGAACCAAACTCCTTCCAAATGAAGTTGGGGAGCTAGAAGAGAGAGAAAAGACACTGAGAAAGGGGGTCCCGCGAGATTGGGAAGGAAAGAGAGACGTGTGAATCTCCGCGAGGAAGGGGTTTGTTCTTGCCCTAGTCGATCCAAATTTTATTGGCCACAAAGTTTGCAAACATGTTTGGGAACCTTTTTATTGGTGGTGTCCAAAAAAAAAAAAAAAAGAGGTGATGGTGTCAAAAAGGGAAATCGTGGTTTGAAAACAGTCGCTTCCCACATATTACTATGGTTAGGCATTTCATCACCAAAAAACCTTATCGGACCGAGAACCAAACTAATCTGGTCGGTTCAGGCTGGTCTTTTTATTGTTATTTTATTCTTCCCCTAAAAACTGGACTTGACCGAAATTCTTGGTCTGATCCTTGGTTCAAATTTCTAAAACCCAACAGTAAATCGGCTCGACCACAACAAAGCCAAATACTTATTTGAAAACCCAAGCCCAGCCTACAACACGCTCACTCACACAACAAACACATTTTCTTCCTCACTCTCTTTCACATAGTTGTAGAAATGCGAAAGAAGATAGAGATTCATGGCGCTCTCGGCTTCAGACCTCCCAACGATGTACACGTTGCTCACCAATTCGCTGAAGGTAGATGAAACCATGCGTAAACCCTAGAAATCCTTGGTTTAATCGAATACAAAACTTGGATCTCCAGTAGACTAAAGCCTCTCGTTCACAAGGTTGTTCAGTCGTTCAAGAAGACAAACCCTAGAAGCAACTATTCGTCTTCTTTTTCTTCTTATGCTATTCTCTTCATCTCTAAAACCCAACCAAAGCAAAGCAATATGCAAGTCAAGCCACCACACCACAATTTTTCGATTTTATTCTTTTCGGATTGTGGGATTGATTGGCAATTTTGGTTGGATTTGCAATTTTACGTTTGTTGGATTGTGGGGATTTGAGTTGGGGTTTGGCATAATTGGGGGAGAAGAATGTCGTGAGTTGATATGGAGTTTTGGATGGGAAATCATTTGTGATAGAGATTGGCTTTGAAGAAGGGTTTCGTCTGAGATCGGCCCGTTTCGGACTAAATTGTTGATTAATCGGTATTATCTGGTTCAGGCTCGGTCCCTAAAAATCCAATTTTTTTAAAAGATCAGTACGGTCCAATCCTCGGTCTTGGGGTACCTGGTTAACCGGACCGCCACAGTCCTACAAATTAGTATCCCATCAGGCCTGCAAATTGTCGAAAAAGTTTCTCTCCGAAGCAACAACAATGGCTTCTTCTTCAATCGTCACTTCCGAGTCTCTCCTCCTTCGAAACCCTATCCTCACCACCACATCTTATCCTCGCAAACCAACTCTATTCTTCACCCCTTGCAAGCCGTCTTCTTCTCCACTCATTCTCCATCTCCAATTCAATCCTCTTCTTCAAACCCCCAAACTTAGGGTTTCTTCTACGACTGCATCACCAAACCCCTCAGACCCACTCTCCGATTCTACCCGTTCGATCGCTTCAATCCTGTCACTCGCCCTCGTCTTGTCAAAGCTCTTCACCAATACAGTCAAAGCAATTCTTCGTAAAACCCAATCAATTTGCACGACACCCACACCCGAAGAACTCGCCGCAATCGACAAACTTAGGGGGAGTCTCGTGTGCACAGTGGGGCCTTTGTTCTTTGCAGCTCTTAATGACCGCCCCAGTGGGTATCTCAACACCCCACTCACAGTTGTGGCCTCTGGAATGGCGAAATGGCTTGATATCTATAGTGGGGTTTTGATGGTTAGGGTTTTGCTCAGTTGGTTCCCTAACATTCCGTGGGATCGTCAGCCATTGTCTGCAATTAGGGATTTGTGTGATCCTTATTTGAATCTCTTTCGAAACATTATTCCTCCAATTTTCGATACTCTTGATGTTAGCCCCCTATTGGCGTTTTCGGTTTTGGGTATTCTTGGTTCCATTTTGAACAACAGCAGAGGGACTTACTGAATGGAGGAGGAGGTGAGCATAAGTTAGATGAGCTTGGAAATGGAGAATTCTGCTGGTCGAATTCGAGTAAGGGTTCGGTTTATTTATGCATACAAAGCTTTAGTTGTTTACGTGTGTTGTTGCAGTAAATGTGGTTATGTGCTATGCTACAATTTACATTGGGATTTCATAGTGTCAATGAGGTGGTTTTGATATTAATTTTACTCGAATCAGGAACTATGTTGGTGGGTTTATTCTTTATTAGTAGAGTAGGAGCACTTTAATTTCTCAAATTTAAAGTGACATTTCTGAAGATGTTACACAGTATATGGAAAATGCATAAGTAGTTGGATTGCTTTATTTCAATTTTTTTTTTTAAATCAGTAAGATATGCCTCATAGGTAGATTCGGATAATAGTGAGAAAGTTGAACTTTGAGCATTATCTATGCATTAAAGGTACGTATGATTTGATGAATACTGAAATAATTGCTACGAGAGACAATATTTGTAGTCAATAGTGGAACATTACATAATAACTTAGAGCCACTTTTTAGTTAGGCTTGTTTTCAACTATGTTGTGGCACCTCAATTTAGTTGTTAGTTAACTGATACATATACAAAGTTGATAAATACAAGTAATTGAGGGTGGAATTGAAGATTAGGGTTGTTGAAATACTGGTAACTGACAATATTAGGGAGTGGATATTAAGGGGTGACGCTAATTTGGATTATCCACTTAAATATGAATTGCATTCTAATATAGCCCCTCAAAATGCTGGCATTCAGTGCTTCACTCCTTCGAGATTTCCCTAGCGGTACTGCACATGTTCTTAAGAGTAACTGATCCATCCAGCCTTCTGTCCATCATCTTGTCTATAAAATTAGTCTTACTCTTAGTGCTTATCGAGTAAGTGACAAATTCCAAAGATCCTTGAGAAAATCATAGAGCCTATTGGACCAATCAAATCATTGCCAGTTATTTCGATTTTCAGAGGGAAAGTTGTCTGCTGCTGTTGCCAATCCTTGAAGTTTGGTTTGTTCTTTTTTTGGGAAAGCAGTTTGGTTTGTTCTTTAAACATGAGAGCATCATGAAGGGATCTACAAGGAAAACTTTTTTAGGTTGGACATTGCAAGGATTTCTCAACATAGCATAATATCTTTACCTTTCTGTAGAGGAGAGAGCATCCATGAGTTCTACAATTTCTGACATCTACATATACCAAGAAAATAAAAGTATGAGCATCAGCCTTTTTTCCTCTTAACTAGCATGTGATATTCCATAATTAACAACAACACAAGCAGAATCACCACTTCCATCTCCAATATTTTCAAATTTTTTTCTTTGGGTTCAAGTAACTACAGTTATAACTGCAATCATCATCATCATCAAAGCTCATTTTCGAGATTTTTGGGGTCGGCTACATGAATTTTGGTTCTCCAAGTAATGCGATCTTCCCACATTTCTTCACCTAATCCAAGCTCAATGATATCGCCATTCACCGTCTTCATCCAAGTTTTCAATGGTCGTCCCCTCCGTCTACACCCTCCATTAACTTGCCAATCTAAACATTTTCTAGTTGGCGTCGTGCTTGGTCTCCTCCGCACATGACCAAATCAAGTTAAATGTTTTTCTCTAATTTTTTCCTCTATGGACGCTACACCTAAGTATCTCCTAATTCTTTCATTTCTAATTTTATTCTTACGAGTTTTACCACACATCCACCTTAACATACGCATTTCTGCTACTGCCATCCTATGCGTATGTTGTCCCATAGTAGCCCAACATTCTGAACCATATAGCATGGCTGGTCGAACAATGGTCTTATAGCCAAGGATGCACCGACTCTCCGAAAACCCCCCGAATCACGCGTCAAATACGTGTCGGACACGGATTCGTGCACGACACGCGTTGGACACGTATTGGACACGGGGTCAACGGTCAAAATACGTTGACTAATTTGGACACGGTCAATACGGTCCGGACACGGTCCAGACTCGGTCAGACACGGTCCGGGGGTAGTCAAAATTCGTTGACTACGAAAATTTTAATTTCGCCCGATTTTTATCTCCCACACAGACCGAGTCAGGCAGAGCAGAGGAAAAAAAAAAACCCGAAAGAAACTCTAACAACTCAAACCCTTTTCGCAACATCCATCGATCGATCGATCGATCAAGGTCAAGAGTAGAGACGGAGGAGGAGATCGACAGACGGAGCGGAGGAGAAGAGTGATGGCGTCCTCATCGACACCAGGACCAGGTAGGATCGAATAATCGATCGATTTCTTTTTTTTTTTTTTTTTTGTTCCTGAGATGTAGAGATCGATCGATCGATCGTTCCTGTTATGAGTCGACCCATTTCATCGATTCATCGATCGATTTCATCGATTTCTGTTTTGTTTTTTTTTTCTCTGCTAATATACTCTGAATCTATGGTGGTGGTGGGTATGTTTTTTTTTTGAAATATCAGATGGATTACCATTTACCAACAATCGATTCATTCGATTTTTTTTTTCCTGCAATTCCTTCCTGCGATTGTTGAATTTTTTTTTTTTTTTTTTGCAAGTTGAATACTCTGAATTTTTTTTTGAAATATCAGATGAATAGTTGAATACTCTGAATCTCTGACATGAAATTTTTTTTTTTTTTTGCAAGTTGAAATTTTTTCGTTTTGTTTTCCTGTTTTTTTTTTATTTTTTCTTCCTGTGATTCATGATGAAAGTATGCATGATATTAATATATGAAATACTTGCACCTATTTGCTGGAAAGTGAAAACTAAATAATAAGAAATTAAAATTGGTTTTAGCAGGCCAAGGAACTGGGGATGATCTTTGGAAGCATGTGACAAAATTAGGAAAACCAAATTAGGAAAAGTGAAAACCAAATTATGAGTATGACTTGACTACTTGACTACTTTATGAGATTTACAGTATCAATTTAATGAAATTATGCTTTATGAGTATGACTTGACTATTTGAGCAGTTGAGCTTGACTTTATGATGCATTTGTAAATTTGAATGAATGAATTTGAATGTATTATTGATATGTTTGAATTTGATGAGTTACAAAAAATATATATTAAAAAATTAAGTTTGACCGTGTCGCCGAGTTCTATTTTTTTGAAAATTGCCGAGTCGCCGTGTCGTGTCCGTGTCCGAGTCCGTGCATCCTTGCTTATAGCATTTCCCTTTTAGCCTTGCAGACATCCTTCTATCGCACAATACTCCTGACGTCATTCGCCATTTCAACCAACCAGCTTTAATCCTGTGGTCTACATCTGCTCCAATAGCCCCATTCTTTTGAATTATAGACCCTAGGTATCGAAAAGCCTCACACTCCGAGACCTCGACACCTTCGATCTCAATTGCATTACTTATCCCTCTTGGTTCACACCCAAAGTTGCACACTAGATACTCCGTCTTCGAACGGCTAATTCTAAAACCTTTACTCTCTAAAGCCTCCTGCCACTTAACTAGTTTCTGATCTAAGCCTGCACTAGTCTCATCCATCAAGACAATATCATCTGCAAATAACATGCACTAAAGTACATCTTCTTGCAGATGTCTTGTCAACTCATCCATAACCAAAGCAAAGAGATATGGACTTAACGCTGACCCTTGATGTAGTCCTACTGTCACTGAAAATTCACTAGACATCCCACCTACTGAGCGAACATTTGTTACAACCCCTTCATACATATCCTTAATGATATCGACATAACATTGAGACAATTTCTTCCTATAAAGCACCTACCAAATTAACTCCCTGGGGACCCTATCATATGCTTTCTCTAGATCAATAAAAATCATATGCAAACTCTTACGTGCCTCTCGATATTTTTCGACAATTTGCCTAAGCAGGAAGATGGCCTCCGTAGTAGACCTACCTGGCATAAATCCAAATTGATTCTCCGAAATCGTGGTTAAACGCCTAAGTCTTTGTTCTATAACCCTCTCCCAAAGTTTCATCGTATGACTCATAAGCTTTATCCCTCTGTAGTTCGAGCAATTCTGGATATTCCCTTTGTTATTATAAATTGGTACCACAATGCTATGCCTCCATGAATCTGACATTTTTCTAGTTTCCAGAATATTATTAAAGAGTTTAGTTAGCCATTGAATCCCAACTTTTTCCAGACATTTTCATGCTTCAATTGGTATATCATCAGGTCCAACGGCCTTCCCTGTCTTCATTCTTTTTAAAGCTTCTCTCACTTCTGTGGCACTAACTCTGCGATGGAACACGCGATCTCTCCCTTCCTGTGAAGCATACCCCTCCAAGTTTAACTCCCTTACATGTGTTCCATTGAGTATGTTACAAAAGTAATCCTTCCATCTATCTAAAATAGCTTTATCCTGCATTAAGCCTCTTCCATCATCATGCTTAACACACTTAACATGACTCAAGTCCCTAGTTTTTCGTTCTCTTGCTTTCGCTATCTTGAAAATATTCTTCTCCCCTTCCTTCATACCTAGCCTATTATAAAGAGCATCATACGCTCTCTTCTTAGCTTCCCCTACTGCTCTACTACTCAACTTCTTAGCCTGCTTATAAAGCTCATAAGACTCTATGCACCTATCTTTTTGCCACGCCTTAAAGCATCTTTTTTTTTTCGCAATCGTTTGTTGCACATCCGCGTTCCACCACCATGTCTCCTTATCATAGAAACCTCTTCTTTTGGCCTGATCTAACTATTCCTTCGCACATCTTCTTATTCGGTTTGCCAAATGCTCAAAAAAACCCGCGCTACCAGTCCTATCCTTTGGTTCTAGATTATCCCCACCCGCTACCAGTTATGACTGGCCACCCAGTCATAACTGCAATCATCTTTATAATTAATAGCACTGTTCTAAAAATCCGCGTAGGTGACGTCTAGGCGTTAGAGAAACGCTCAGATTAATGGTTGGGTGGGCCTGAGCAGTCTAGACGAGGTTTTTTTTTATTAAGGCTAATTGTGTTTTTATTTTTCTTTCATTTTTTTTGGAAATAAATAATTTAATAATTTTTTATTTAGTATATGTGTGAATGTAGCAAATGATGGTTACTTAATAAAATTCTCAAAGGATCTGCCGGTACCAATTTTAGTAATGTAGATTTTATCAAACATGACTGAAGTCATTTATGAAATTTGAAGAAAAAAAAAAGTAGGTTTGTATATTTGTCCACAAATTCGACTTTGTATAAAGTACCCATCATGATCAACTTCAGTCATTTGAGTTTGAATAAATTTTGTTTATGATTGTTAATTTTTCATGTTTTTAAATTTTGTATATGTATCTTGATATTAAATTGGATGTAATTAATAAGACATTATGTTTAACTTTTGTAAATTATTAAAGTTATAATACAAAGCCTAAGACCGCTTAGGTGCCGCCTAAGCGCCCATTGTCAGGACTAGTACTGTTGGTCAGGGAAATCAACGTCAGAGGCCTTTCAAGACTTTCCTAATGGTATCAAAACTCAATATTCCCTTTTGAAAAATGTCCAAATGCTTAACATCTATATTATAGGGGGAAATGTTGAGCTCTTGACTGTGAGGACGTGTTGTCTCCATTGCATAGTCGGGCCAAACTGTACTGCTAGCCTTTTTATTGTTTTCTTTGCCTTGCTTTTCAACTTCAAACTTGTATTTCCATCGATTGTTAGCATCAAACTAGTCTTGAGCAACGTCCTTTCGAATGTTCCTCCACATTGTAATCTATTGAATGTTAATGAAAGCTTTTGCTGACTATTATGCATCGTTATATTGTCTACAGATTGATATTGTGCATTCTCAAGTTAATATTTATGCTCGTTGAAATAACTACTCATAGACTTACTAGTGAATTGGATAGCTAGTGCCGTACGGATTGCTAGTCCATGACAGTTTGTATCAGAGCTAGAGCTTGTTGAATGCAAATCAGGATGCAGGAACTAAGCTAGCGCTATGGAGGAACGATAGGCTAGTTGAGTGCAGAGACTAGAAAACAGAATGGATCGGGCTGAGCAGTTTGGGATAACAGATCAGTCGGCTTGATGGACTCTTTCACTTAGTAGACAGAGTGGATTCATTGGCTGAGCACATCGATAATTTAGAGGGACGAACAATCGCTATGGAATAGTCGTCTCACCCCACAACTCAGGTGATGAGTGACTTTCAATTGCAGCTGGAAGATTTATTTGCAAGGGTTGGCTTATTGACCAAGGCCACAGGGACGACTGATCACCCTAAGATGGAAAGTGTCTGAGCCAAAGTCATATGCTGGGGTACGAGATGGAAAGGAGTTAGAGAACTTCTTGTTTGATCTGGAGCAGTATTTTTGAGCGATGAACCCTGAATCAGAAGAAGCCAAGGTCACCATGACGATCATGTACTTAGCAGGTAATGCGAAACTACGGTGAAAAATCAAATATGCAGATATGGAAGAATGTCGCGTCGCATCCTTATTAGAACTTGAACAGACCTCAAGAATGAACTCAGAAATCAATTCTTGTCTGAGAACACTGATTTCTTAGCAAAGAGGAAGCTCTACACCATCAAACAGACATGCAATATTCGAGACTATGTCAGACAGTTCTCAACTTGCTTGCTAGATATTCGAGACATGTCTGAGAATGACAAAGTTTTCTGTTTCATGGAACAAGCTCAGTCGTTTCTGCAAGCAGAGTTGCAAAGGCAGAAGGTGACAGCTATTACAAGTGATATTGCAGCAGCAGAAAGGTTTAGCGATTATATGCATATGGCTGGATCCACTTCGCTCAACAGCTAGAATTGGCAGTACCAATTCAAGCTCAGGGTCGAATGCTCGATCACTTCACCAAAACTGGGGAAACTCAAGTCAGAAACGAGGAAACTATAATTCTCGGCTGTCCAACCAGAATTGAAGTTCCAGCAGAAATTGGAATGTCAGCTTTAGCAACTCAAATTACAACAACAAAGGAGTGCAAAACTATTCTAGACAGTGAAGACCATCTGCACTTGTCCCATGCATTCTTTGCAATAGCGGGGATCACCCAACAGACAAATGTCCATCCAAATCAGCCCTACACTCATTGACGTCTTTGCTTCAAGCAGAACTTTCTAACTCGACTGCATTGAGCACGAACCCCGCCAACAGTGAGACCTCCCAGATGGGAGCTCTACACATGCTCAATGCTGTTAATGGAGAAATGTATGAGTACCCATACAAGAAGGTTTTGCAGTACATCGACATCACTATTAATGGGTTCTCTTTCCAAGCATTGGTGGATTCTGGAGTGACTGACAATTTTATTGCCCCAGATGAAGTTAGACGTGTGGGTTTGAACTTAAAATGAGATGTGGGTAAGTTGAAAGCTGTCAACTCTGAGGCAATTTCTATTAATGGTATAGCTAGAGCTGTGCCACTACAGGTTGGTTTGTGGGAAAGAAGATCAAACTTCTTGGTCGTCCCACTTGATTTTAAGATGATTATTGGCCAAAAATTCTTCCGAGGAGCTGCAGCAGGACCACTACCTTTCATGGACTCCTTGGGGTTTTTCGGACCCAGACTATACATTGTACCAACCTCAATTCGACCCACAACTCATGATAGAATATTGTCAGCGCTCCAAGTCAATAGAGGCTAGGCCAAAGGAGAATATACATACTAAGCTGTGGCAAAGATAAAGATGGAAGATGATACTAGCAAAATCCCTGAGGAATTGCTGACTTTAGCGAAGTGATGCTAAAGAATCTACCTCTTAGAAGGCTAATTGATCACGAAATTGAGTCAGTGCCTGGTGCGAAGCCACCCGCTAGTAGTCCATACTGCATGAGCCCTCTAGAGTTGACCAAATTGAGAAAACAACTAGATGGCTTGTTGGAGTCGGGATTCATTCGGCCCTCTAAAGCACCTTATGGGGCACATGTTATTTTTCAGCGAAAACAAGATGGCAGTCTTCGCCTTTGTGTTAAGCCTTGAACAAAGTCAATATAAAGAACAAATACTCCCTACCGCTCATTGCAGACTTATTCCACCAACTTGGATTCGCCAGATACTTCACAAAACTCGACTTGAGATCAGGTTACCATCAAGTCCGTATTGTTGCTGGTGACGAACTCAAAACTGCTTGTTTTACTAGATATGAGTTCCTAGTAATGCCCTTCGGCTTGACCAAAGCTCCAGCTACGTTTTGCACCCTTATGAATGGCATGTTCCGTCACCTTTTGGACAAGTTCGTTGTTGTCTATCTTGACGATATTGTGGTTTATAGTGGGATTATAGAAGAACACCTACATCATTTGCGAGAAGTGTTCCAAATTCTTTGGGATAATCATCTCTTTGTCAAGAAAGAGAAGTATTCATTCGGCCAGACCTAGATCAATTTCTTGTGTTGGGTCATGTTATTGGCAGTGGCAAGATTCGGATGGACATGGAGAAAGTCAAGACAATCTATGATTGGAACACTCCTAAGAACGTGTCTCAACTGCGTTCTTTCCTTGGACTCGCAAACTATTATCGTCGCTTCATAAGGGACTACTTTAAGAGAGTTGTTGCACTGACAAATTTGTTGAAACAAGACCGAACATGGGAATGGAAAAGGCAGTGTGAAGCTTCATTCCAAGACTTGAAACTGGCCGTGATGAAAGATCCAGTATTGAACTTGCCAGACATCACCAAGCCCTTTGAAGTACAAACAAATGCATCTGATTATGCTCTAGGGGGAGTTTTGCTTCAAGATGGTCACCCGGTAGCATATGAAAGTCGAAAGTTGAATGATACAGAGTTTCGTTACTCAGCTCAGGAAAAGGAATTGCTAGTCATTGGACATTGTTTACGGGTGTGGAGACACTACCTCTTTGGATCTCAAGTCCTTCTTAAAACAGATAATGCTGCAGCAAGCCATTTCCTTACTCAGAAGATGCTAACCTCCAAGCAATCTCGATGGAAGGAAAAATTAGCAGAATTTGACTTAGTCTTGGAATACAAGCTAGGGCTCACTAATAATGTAGCGGATGCACTCAGTAGAAGAGCAGACCTTGTAGTGCTAACCCATACCTATCTGAGTCACACCATCTTGGAGAAAATCAAAGGAGGCCTACAGACAGACCCACAAGCGGAGGCGATTACAGAGTTGATCAAGCAGGGCAAAACTCGACGGTTCTGGATAAAAGATGGAACAATACTCACAACTGGTAATCGCCTCTATGTTCCAAGAACTTCTGGTTTGAGGAAAGAACTTTTGAGATAATGCCATGACACCCATTGGGCGGGACATCCAGGTTGGAGACGAACACTTACATTGCTAGAGAGGGGGTATTATTGGCCACAGATACAGGAGGATGTAATGGCCTATGTTCGAACATGTCTTATTTGCCAACAGATAAGGTTGAAAGAGATCGACCAATAGGTTTACTAGAGCCCTTGCCTGTTCCAACTCGTCCTTGGAAAAGTGTTTCCATGGACTTCATTATTGGGTTACCGAAGGTAGAGGATTTCAGGTGTATCCTTGTAGTTGTTGACCGATTATCAAAGTATGTGACATTTGTGCCGATCGGACTTACTTGCACAATCGAAGATACGACACAATTGTTCCTCAAACATGTAGTGAAATATTGGGGACTGCCCGAAAACATTGTTAGCAATCGTGATGCTCGTTTCATAGGAAAGTTCTGGAAGGAGTTGTTCAAGCTCTTGGGATCCAAACTTAATATGTCGACAAACCAACATCCCCAATCTGACGGACAGACAGAGCGCTTTAACTCTATGCTCGAAGAATACCTTCGTCATTTTGTAAGTGCAAATTAGAAAAATTGGGTGGGACTACTTGATGTTGCACAATTCTGTTTCAACTTACAAAAGAGTTCAACTACTCATTCCAGCCTCTTTCAGTTAGTCACTGGTCAGCAACCATTGACACCACATACAGTGTTTACCGGGTACCAAGGACCCAGCCCAAGAGCTCTTGAATTTGTCAAAGTCTGGCAGAAAAACATTGAAGTTGCTCGCGCTTATCTTGAAAAATCCTCCCGTCACATGAAGAAATGGGCCGACAATAAACGACGGATTGATCCTTTTGAAGTCGGTGACTTGGTATTGGTGAAGCTAGATATGTTCAACAAGTATAAACGGACAGCTAGAGCACACAACAATCTGTTTCACAAGTATGAGGGACCGGTACAGATCATTGAGAAAGTGGGCAAAGTCTTCTATCGCGTCAAGTTACCACATTGGCTCTGTTTCACTCATCATGTTTTTCATGCAAGTAACTTGAAGTCCTACCATGCAGATGTCACTGATCCCACAAGAAATGTATCTGCTCGAGCATTGCCTAAGCATTCTACTAAGCCAGATCGAGAAGTGGAAGAAATCTTAGCTGACCGCCTCATCAACAACACAGGCCCGGGTAGTGAGTATTTGGTCAAGTGGCAGGATGAGCCTCCTTCAAAATCAGTTGGGAGCCAGTCGAGCATCTGCTGCCTTGCCTCTCCAAGCTGGAAGAGTACTTGAAAAAGTTCAATGCGAGGGCGTCAGCGATTGAGTGTGGGAGAGTGTCAGGATTAGTACTGTTGGTGAGGAAAATCAACGTCAAAGGCCTTTCAAGACTTTCCTAATGGTCTCAAAACTCAACGTTCCCTTTTGAAAAGTGCCCAAATGCTTAGCATCTATATTATAGGGGGAAGTTTGAGCTCTTGATTGTGAAGACGTGTTGCATCAATTGCATAGTCGGGCCAGACTGTACTACTAGCTTTTTTATTGTTTTCTTTGCCTTATTTTTCAAACTTCAAACTTGTATTTCCATCGATCGTTAGCATCGAACTAGTCTTGAGCAACGTCCTTCCAACGTTCCTCCCCATTGTAATCTATTGAATGTTAATGAAAACTTTTGCTGACTATTGTGCATCGTTATATTGTCTACAGATTGATATTGTGCATTCTCAAGCTAATATTTGTGCACATTGAAATAACTACTCATAGGCTTACTAGTGAATTGGATAGCTAGTGCCGCACAGATTTTTTTAAATAATTTGCTGACCATTAATTTTCTTTCATCTTTTTTGAAATAAATAATTTAATAATTTTTATTTAGTATATGTGTGAATGTAGCAAATGATGGTTACTTAATAGAATTATCAAAGGATCTGTCAGTATCAATTTTAGTAATGTAGATTTTATCAAACATGACTGAGGTCATTTATGCAATTTGAAGAAGAAAAAAAAAGTAGGTTTGTATATTTGTCCATAAATTCAACTTTATATAAGATACCCATCAAGACCAACTTCAGTCATTTGAGTTTTAATAAATTTTGTTCATGATTGTTAATTTTTCATGTTTTAAATTTTGCATATGTACTTGGCATTAAATTGGATGTAATTAATAAGGTATTATGTTTAACTTTTGTAAATTATTAAAGTTATAATACAAAGTCTAAGATCGCCTAGGTGATGTCTAAACGCCTGCCTAAGCCCTTGAATGCTAGGCACCTGCTCACCGTCCATCCATCGCCTAGTGCTTTTAGAACACTGATTAATAGCAACACAAGCAGAATCACCAACTCCAAAGTTTTTCGCAAAGACAGATATTCCATAAGAAGAGGCATCCGGACATATCACGATGATTTGGTTGCCCAAGCTTTCCACTGTCAACCAAACCATAGGATAATGATAATTGAACTTGAAGATTTGGAAAGTCAAACACGTCTGTTACCTTGCTAAGTAACACTTGCATATATCGATTGACTCTCCGTGAGACTCCGCCAACTCATCAGGTGTGAAAAGGAGGAATGAAGTTGGTCCTTCAACATTGTAATACCTTCAATCTTGCATTGGCATCCAATAACAGCAACTTCCTTTGTAACCAGGCACGGATCTAGTAGGGGTAGTGCTTCCATTGACTTTTAAATAAATTTTTGGTATTTGCAATTTTTAAGACGCTTCGATGTAGGTGACGTCATCTCGTCTCACCCCTTCTTCTCTTCCTCCATTCTCGTGACGCCGGACGATTCTGCTCGCCCCCTTTTTTCTATCCCCTCTATCTATTTACTACGAGACTGACAACCACTCGCCTCCTCCTTTTATCTCCATATCTTGTCATGCTTGATTTATTATCCCCTTTCACATTTGCCTACTAGCAACCTCTCTTGTCTACTTCAATAAATAAAATAGTACTTTTTTTAGTATTTTCTCGAGATGAATTCGTATATCAAGGTCTATTTTTTTATTTTATTCATAGGATTTTTCTGGAGATACATGAAAATTTTGACTTATTAATTTTTTCTAAAAATACAAGCTTGTATCTCGATATTCATCCATAAGTTATTGTTTGAAAGACATCTTGTTAATCAACGTGAGCCTTTTGATAATCAACACACGTTGATTGCTAATTCTGGGGGAGGCTGCAACAATGATTAATGTCGGGGTAACCTTTAATTAGTTATTTTTTATAGGGCACAAATAACAAAAAAAAATTATAATTACATTTTAAATTAATTTTTGTCCTTTAATTTTATATACCAATTTGAATTGGCTTTTATATATCTATCTTTTGCGCTTCTACAAAATAGCTTGTTGGATTTGTTTTCTTCCCCCATAAATTAAATGGAGTTTTGTTTAATAATTGGTGTTTTGTATAGTTATTTATG
>QNQO01007293.1:0-19003 GCA_003290165.1 Berberis thunbergii | reverse complement strand
AAGTCCTAATAAGATGTCAAATTGGTAAACTAGGGCTAGCAAAAGCCCATAGGCCATAATGAGCTAAGAATTACTGTATTAGTTATTAAATTTACTTATTGAACAACTTGAATTTAGTACATAAGTTCCTAATTAGACAATTAATCAATGTGCATTTATCTTTGAAAAAAAAATTGCAATTGACCCCTAAATGCCTCCACAATATTTTTGAGGTGTTAAAAAATGGAGCCTTGGCAGCGCCGCTCCTGACACAACATAGATCATTAAAGCATGCAGGTTCAGTAGATATTGAACTTGAATTGGGATATTCTAAACCAAAGTTAAGCTTTGGCCATGGGTAATACTCACATCAATTGATGTGAGTGACCTCAGGTACTGAACAAGGATTGACAATTTAGGGTGGAACAAAAGGGCCATGGCATATTCAAGCTCTCATTTAAGATTTAGAAATTGAAAGCTAGAGAGCTATTAGAAAAAGGTAAATACTTAAAGGGTGTGCTTGATTTTTGGAATTTTTTTTAAAGAAAACATTAGAGAGAACATTTCTATTTTGTGGAGGAATTGTTGAGGAGAATAGATGAATTTGTTCATCGAGACTTTCAATTTTCAAACATTGAGTCTCTTGAGGGCTTTGAGTCAAGGAGAGAATCGTCGGTGAGTGAAAAGAAAAATAAGGAAATGTTTTCCAAGTGGGAGCCTAAACAAAGTTTTCCCGCTGCACTTCACCGTCGAAAAGTTCTTTGTCCTAGAAAAATTAAACGCCAGAAAACTCAATTTTTTGAGAAAAATTTACTTTTTCCATGAAACGCCCAAAAATCAAACTCACCCATATATATATTATATATAAGAGGAAAAAACCAAGAATGGTTTTTCTGTGAGATCGAGCTTCAAGATGCATCCCAAGCTATGGGGATTAGAATGGAGAGCAAATCGTATAGTCCTGGGGATGCATATGATATGGGATCTAGGTTTGTCTTAGATTGTTGGATAATTTCTGTTGCTCAGAAATGGGTGAAGAGTTGTACTTGAGGAGCTATTTAGGTTCATTGGGGAGACCTCTATTTCATCTGAGTTCCTAGAAAGAGTAATCTGGTAACTCTCAAAGCATGAGGAGTTTGACAACTATGAAGGGGACATCAACACGTATCTGCCTACAAATTTGACATGTTTAATGCAAGTTTTACAAGAAAAGAACATAACCATAAGAAATTGATTTCCAAGTTGTTTCCACTCCTAGAGGAAATTTGATATTAGTTCTCTGAGGATACAAAAGTTACAC
Organism: Berberis thunbergii; assembly: GCA_003290165.1. Lineage (NCBI taxonomy): Eukaryota > Viridiplantae > Streptophyta > Magnoliopsida > Ranunculales > Berberidaceae > Berberis > Berberis thunbergii. Next base: position 17,724 of record QNQO01007293.1, on the reverse strand, counting down.
CTGTCTTTGTAATACAATAAAACCAAAAGATCAAGCTAACTTATGATGAACAATTAGCGTACCTTCTGGATGAGGTTCGGTCATGTGATAAGCATCACAAGTGAAACTTCCACCAAGAAATTCAGCATAGATAGTTGCTCCTCTTGCCTGAAAACCCAAGAAGGGAATCAAATTTTGAGAAATGAAGAACAATTAAATCTAATTGATAATGTTGATGATCGTTTATTTTCTTCTTTTTTTCAAAATGGTTTGGTATATGACACCTTAGCGTGGTCATGTTCTTCCAAAGCAGAACACCAGCTCCTTCTCCCATCACAATCCATCCGATCTGTTCAGATACAATTAAATATTGTGTAAAATACAACAACCCAATTAATTTTCAGTAATAAATAAAACCCATGTAAATATTTATATACAATTGATAAAAAGGAAAAAAATAATATAGAAGCTGCAAGCTGCACTGTCAACTGTAGCGGCCAACACTCTTTAACTAGCAAGCTTCTCTCACAAATATTAATCTTCTCTACCTTCTCAAAATCACTGAACAGGGCCTCCAGCACAAGTTCTGGATGACTGGAATTTAAACATGCAAATTGGGGTAGGTAGGATAATTTTTTATATAAAGATTAAAAATCTTTGTATTGAACAGTTTCGTCATTATATTGACACGCGGCGTGGAGGGGAGGAGGTGTGGGAGCCTGTACCGTGCATGAAAACAGCTCTTCATGCACAAGACATCTAAACCTTCTCATCTAAAACTGCTCTTACTCTTCTATACAAGTTTCTGTTAAATAAAACATTAAGTTGCATGAGTAACAGCAGTTATGTAAGAGAATTCTAGTCAGCCAAGGAACCATTACTTAAACTATATATCAATATTGCAATCTTCCTGTTTAGAAAAGGCTAAAATGATGTTAAACAAACAATGCCAATTCAGTGATGAAACTTATAGATATATACTTGAAGTGTTTAAAATCCCAAAGAGAAAAGAAAATTAGCAATTTAAACACAGGACCCATGATAGAACAAAGCGCACAAAACGCCTCTGGATGTAGATTTGCAATTAGTAGGTCGCCTTCCAGATAAAACTTATCCTTGAATAACACATCTATTGCAGTCATTCTACTAGCCAGACAAGAGTAAGCTAACTACTATTTTGATAGGGAAAAGTGTAACTGTGTAAAGAATTTGTTATGCTGCTTACTCTAAGAGCAAAAAGATTAAATTGCAAACTACAATTCTTAAAAGAAGGATAATTGATTCCAATATCCCAAGGGCGCGAAGCTTTGTTGGATCACTGTTCCTCTGAGAAGTGTTGTTGCAGCCACAAAACCACCCAGCCCTGCAACAAGAAATAATTGATTAGAAAAAGAGAATCTATTGCTCAATAAAGTTCCTTAAAACACTATATGTAGAAAGAGAGAACACCAATTGGTTTAATTGCTGCGTCGAGCCACCGCAAAGCTCAGATCCTGTAAGTTCAAAAATCCAAAGCCATTCTAATTATTATGATGCAGCAATTGAACCTCACATGAGCTATTTAAATTTGAAAAAAAATAATAAATAAAAATTTGGGGGGGGGGGGGAGGGGGGGAGGTTATTGATAAAACTGAAAACGAACCACTTACAGCTTCGCCTCTAATAATATGGTTTGCTGCATTCAATATACAAAAGTTGCTAGTTGCACAAGCAGTTGAGATTGAATAGTTAGGTCCCATCCACCCCTGCAATTCATTATTAAATTTGATAAAGAGATCAACCCAAATATCAATAACGTCATTACTCTAACTTAGTTTCAGTAACATTTAATTTGAACTTACCAGATCCATTGCTAACATAGCAGAACCCATGTTCGTGGTAGCAAAAGGTACACAAAATGGATTCATCTTCTTATATGAAACCCTTAAAGCTTCTATTGCATCATTAAAAACCTATTTTGGAGTAAACCAATGTTCCATTAAGATATATAAATGCTGAAGAAAATGTAAATTCAGCAGACAGATATAATAAAATTTGAAAGATACAACTATATTAAAAGTTCAGTTTCCATAAACAATTGTGAGCCACCCTTCTCCAGCTGCAGTTCAAGTTCAAGTGACGAGCCATACAATTCATGATAGTATCCGTTCACATGTTTAGGAACACAAGGTCAAACTTTTGCAGGCTCAAACATTTTATTGAGCCTGAAAAACACATGGAGGTTCTACTTGATGTGTTTTGAGAATTTGGGCCTGCTACTGAACTGGATAGCCCGTCCCTTCTGCTTGTAAGCTATATACTTGGTAAACATGAAGAGGAATAAATACTGGTGCTCCTGAGATCTTAAAGCATAATAAATATAGTTAAACTTTGCTATCCCAGCCTTGACACTGAAAAGGTTCTAATCATGACAGATGGTATGTGTCAGGAATCCCACTCATACTAACCAAAAGACTCAAACTCACCTTCATACCACCCATGGCAGAGCCAATCAAAACACCACATCTTGCTTTATCTATCTCCCGATGATTTCATCAGTTATTCCACCATCTGCCAAAGCTTTCTTTCCAGCAGTTAGCATGTAGAGCATGAATTTGTCGGCTCTCTTTGAAAGTTTTTGGTGCTACCCATCCATCCGTAGAAAAAAGATTTGATTTCTCCGGCAATCCTCTATAGAGAGAACAATTGTAAGAATTTATGGCAAAGAGCACTTGAGAGTTGGAGATATTAGAGAAGAAAATTTACAGTAGGGAACTGTGCACAGTCAAACGCCTCAATCTCACTTATGCCACTGACACCCTCGAGCAAATTACTATAGAAGGTATCTGGATCGTGGCCAAGGGGGGTCACCACACCTGTCCCTGTCACAACTACCCGCCTTTGCTTTGTTAGAGGTTTCTTTGTTTTGACTTCCTTTGTGGGTGCACAGCTACAGCCATGGTTTTTCCCTGCAATTGTAGTGAAAGAATTAATCACCAATACCTGTAATACGCATTCGGGAATACAGTGGCATTCATATCTCAGAAAATCAAGCTGTACATGATGTGATGGGGAATAAATTATAGGAACTGAACAATTGGGTTATTACATCCGATTTTGTGTGAGTTCTGGAAACAATTTCCTAATCGACAATGATTGTATAACATATTAACTGGAATTACACAATAAACTACTGCTGATGTGACCTCAGTAAAAACATTCGTAACGACATGAATTTCATGCAACTGCTGCTTTGGATGCCATGGTATTTGTCAATAACATGCTTCACAAAGAAAGTAATCAAGAAAATGAAATACAAAGTGGGCTGAATTTGGATGCAAGATATGAAACAATCTTTTCTTTTTCACTTTACAAAAATGAGCAACTACATGATGAGAATTTTCAGTTCAGTGTGAAGAATATAAATTATTGTTTCAAATACATCTAAACCCAAGACATAGCCCGTATAAGAGATTGGGGGTAACGAGAAACGCAGGCCAATGTTTTTTACCAGCTTAAGCACTACCATCTCATGTGACACAGACAAGCTAGTTAAAGTCCTCATTCAGGTACCTTAGAGATGACAAGTTATTATAGTGAGCATGAACTCTTCAAATCATTCGAAATCTGCCCCTCTTCACTAAGGTATGCAAGGGTTTGCATTAAAATCTGGAATCAAAATAAATTCAATCCGATCTCTCCATTCACCATACTTGCCAAACAAGAACGTTTTCAACTTGCAAATGCTTCTGCCAAACAAATATTTACAATTTCACAAACCGCGATCTTTATTACTATTACTTCCCAATGAGGACACTCCAATTGTGGATCAAATGCTTAATGAGAAATAAGTCATTAACTAACAGGGTATTTACTTTGCCTCTTCATCTAATTAGAGGTCAGGTTTTGCAAAATATAGCATGTGCTTTCCAGAAATTCAGACCTCTGAGGGGGGAAAACAAACACCCCCTGAAATGAAGATGTGAACATGTTTGCGGTCTGGATACTGTAGACAAAAACATCCATTCTACCTTCACTACTTGATTAATAATCACGCATCATCACCATCACCATTTCCAAGATAACTACCTATGCCACGATTACAAAAGCTGGTAATGACACTATGATAACCGAGATTATTACAATTGTGCCAATGAATGAAAACCACGACCAAAACTACAATAACCGCCACCACGAGCTCCAACATCACTATTTCTGGCAACCACCAAGAGCTTGAGTCCACCACCTACACTACCATTACCATTTTGCAAGACCAGCACACCATCTCACCACACCACCCCAGTTATCATCACCTCAACTATTACCATCACCACTTGTGCAATCTCCAGCACTCATCACCCCAACACCTCCACCAATACAAGTAGACCACCATTTTGGAAGAGCAACAACATCAAAATCACCTCAACCATTACCATCACTATAAATCCATCACCATGAAGCCATTGTTACCACCACAACAACAACCTTCACTTTCATAAAACTACATGTCATCGAGACAAGCCATTCTCACCATCACCACTTCATTATCATTTACTTCTTCCATGAAACAACCAAACAATTTTGATTTAAAAGAAAGTAAAAAAAACAATATCCTGAATCAGGATAAGTATTCTATTAGAAATGTAAATTTTCATAAACCACATAAATCCAAGTAGAAAATAAGCAGATAAAATATTGGGGCTGTTCCAAACATTTCACCAAAAAAAATGATACAAAACAGAAATTAACTCAACGTTGAAGTTCTACAAGCCGACGAATTCACCGCTAAACTCAAATAACTACGTTTAGTACCATTATACACAAAATCAAGATTCCATTAGAGACTAAAGACCAATAATCAAAAAAAACGAGACTCAATGAGATTAACTCCAATACAAATTTTGAGGTTAATTACCAGCGTGGGAGGCTCGATTCATCCGCCTCTGCCTGCGGGTCACGGCACCATTTCTTGAACCAAAAAGGGAGAACCCATTATCCCCAAATAAAGCTAAGGATGAAGAGAAACCCTCGGAACTATAATATTCTTCACAAGGCTCAAAAGCCAAGCAAGAAGTCATTAGACCTTGAAAACTAGATCCACAAAAGGCAGAAATGAATCCAGTTGGAAACCCATCCATACAATCTCTCCCTCTTCCCCCACATTTCGAGACAACCCCTCTCCTTCTCCTAACCCATCTACTCAATCTCTTCTGTGACGAGTCAGACAGAGATGATATCAAAGAGGTGTGTTTCTCACTGGGAACAGACATGCACGCAGCGACAAGCCATGTACAGAGAGGAGAAGTCACCGAATAGGCAGCCATTGCAGAAACTGATGAGTACCCAGAGAAGAAATCGAAAACTCGGAAAAACCAAGTGAGAGATAGAGTTTTAGTAGAATGGGGTGAGGAGGTATGGGTTTGTATGCGCTGTTCCAGGCAGAGAAGGTCGTACTGTTGAATCTGAGCAATACCCACAGCTCTCATCGATCTCAGAGACTCGAAATTGCTGCCAAGTTTTCGCGATTCTGACACCCTTTAGAGCAGAGGACGCCAAGTGCTCCCTCTCTATCTCTCTGAAGGGAAGGGGAGAAGAAGAAATGCAAAGTGCCAAAAAAACCGTACAAATGGATCTCTGACCAGAAAAATAAAACAAAGAAGATTTAATGATTATTTATTTATTTTTAAGTTTTCATTTCTTTCTGTATTTTATTTAGTTCATTAATTTAAATATATAAAGTGATTATTTTATGAAATAAATACAAGAATATCTGACGAAAAAAATTAATTAAAAATCCCACTTCATGATGCAGACACTAACAGAGTGCAGCAGACAGAGGGATTAAAAATGCCCTGATTTTAGGGAGCGAGGAGGCCCTCCCACCGCCCATTCTTCTCGAAATTGGCATGATGTGTATTTCGAGGAAAGTGAACGGTGTGAGGCCCTCCATCGCTTCCTAGACTTCCTCTTAAAAATGGAAAAAAATGAAGACCCACTCACTCTCACTTGAGTAATTCTAGTCAGCCTTTTTTGAAGGCCTTGTTTGGGTGTTTTCACACTTTTTGTCCTTTATCTTTAAAATACAACTACAAACACTATCTATATAAGGGATAAAAGTGTAAAAAAAACTCAAGCAAGACTAAGAAAATGCCAACAGACAAGGCTGACTAGAATTTTTGCTCACATTTTGTTTCCTCTTGACCGCTGACTCCAACAGGTGAGTTTGGGAAAGATATAATAGAAAGGGTTAGTCGATGATGTTTTAGTCAAGTTTAGGGTATTAGGGAATGTTTTTGTGTAAGAGATTGGTAAAGTGGTATTTGTGTTTCATCCCTTGGACTGTTGATGAAGTTTCCACCATTCCTTTGATCATTGCAAATATTTATTCGCCACAATTTAGGTTATCGAAATGTATTATGTGACTGTCATTGTTTTTTGTTTCGACCTACAAAACAATTTTTGTTTTGCAACTCAAGTCCTGTAAATTTATAAGCAATAAGTCACAAATAAAATAAATTAGAATTTGATTTGGAATTAACCCTCGAAAATTGCTCCGTCCAATGCTTAAATAGAATTTGAGTCATGTTCACTCAAAACTTAACCAAGGGTGATCAGCGATAAATGACTAACTTTTTTTTCTTCTTATTTTCTTTTTTGGGTCTTTTAGTAATGATGGTGGCGGTCACTAAAAAAGCAACCAAACCCAATAATACCCCCCTTGTGTGGACGGATCTGAGGGAGAGGGTGCTAGAGATGCCCGTAATGGCGAAGCCCAATAGGCATGTGAATCTCAAGAGGGGTTGGACAAGCTATCAAGAGGAAATCATAGTCTCACGTCGCTTGGGTGGGGGAGGGTGGTGTACTATATATGTACGAGGTTGGATCTACAAAGTACTACGTGTTTTAAAGTCGCACGGGCCTTGGGCACAAAGCGGACAATATAGTACTCTGTGGATCGGGTCGTGACATAATGGTATTAGAGTCGGACCTAGTCGGAAGTGTGCCAACGAGGACGTTGAGCTCCCTTGAACGGGTGGATTGTGATACTCTTGTGTGGGCAGACCTGAGGGAAGGGTGTAGGAGAGGCCCGTGATGGTGAAGCCCAATAGGCCCGTGGGATGTCGTGCGGGCCAGTGGCCCAAAGCGAACAATATAGTACTCTGTGGATCGGATCGTGACAGAATGGTATCAGAGTCGGATCTAGCCGAAAGTGTGCCAACGAAGACGTTGGACTCCCTTAGGGGGTGGGCTGTGATACCCTTGTATGGACGGACCTGAGGGGAGGGTGCCAAAAAGGCCCGTGATGGCGAAGCCCAATGGCCCGTGGATCCCAAAAGGGGTTGGGTGAGCTACCAAGGGGAGATCATAGTATAGTCCCACATCGTCTGGGTGCGGGAAGGTGATGTATTATATATGTGTGAGGTTGGATCTACAAAGTACTACGCATTTTAAAACCGTGCGGGCCTTGGGTCCAAAGCGGACAATATAGTACTTTGTGGATCGGGTCGTGATAATGATTGTTAAGATTTTTTTAAATACGTTTAGATACTGTAGTTGATGTAATGAATAATTTGTGCCTACTTTTATGACCAACAATGACTCTTTTATTAGCCCAGTGTAACTCATAAAGTTATATGTCAATGGCATGACAGCTCAACGGTTAGAGCTTGGCGGATGGTACCACTAGGTCATGGGTTCAAACCCAGCTTGCAACATCTTTATGGGTTCTGGGATCCTATAAAGACCCTGCTTGCCTTTAAAAAAAACTCATAAAGTTATATGACATATTTACTCATAAAGTTTCGACAGTGTATTATCTGTGACAGTTAAGGAAGATTAGTGTTCATGATACATCAAATCGTCTTCTGATCAGACCGTACGCGTTTCATGATAATCTCGTCAACAGAACAAAGCAGGCCTAATTGCACGCTCGATACAGCAAGGCCCAAACAACATTAAACCCACTATTGGCAGGATCCAGAAGGTCGGACCTAAATTCCAATGCGCTATTGAGCCCACATGTCACGCGGTCAAGCCCAATACTCATAAGCCCTGAGTAAGCCCTATTAAGACAAGTATCTGAGGGATCGACCCAAGACAGGCAAACAAACAATGCATTGGTTCCGACTATGAAATAAATATTGGAGTATAAATGGGGGCAAAGAAACTTCCTTACATGAATAACACTCCGAAACGGAAACCTCTCTCACAGATCTAGGAACACAAGTCTTGTAGGAAAAATTTTCTACATGGACAGCTCCCAATAAGGAAAGGATTTTCAACAAGATATTTTTCCCTAAACTATGTCACTAATGGCCTAGTCGAACAAAGACTCTCGAACTATAAAAGAGAGATAAGGTCGATGAACAAAAGTATGTGACTAAAACCTAATTTACAGCTTTAAGCCTCTCTTAGGCCTTATCTAACTTAAACATCGAAGTGTCATCAGCTGCCACATGGTGGTTTTTGGCTCACATGCGTTCCCTTTACAAGTTCAGGTTAAGACGTAGAATGAGAGCAGAAATCAACTACATCAAGTGTTATCAATGTTTTATTGCATTTGGAACTTCTCTTGAAGGATCTTTTAGTGGATGCTATAAATTTTATTTATTAATGAGACTTTCTAGAACGCAAAGTTTAAAGGGATGCTTCTTATTGCACATGCATGCGATATAGACACTACACCAAAATGGCTGATTAGCTACACAGGGGTGGCCACGGTTCTAAGCCGTTGGTGTGTTTGCCACGGCTAAAAACCATGGCTATAGTGCCCAACGGCTTAAAACCGTGGCTAAAAAAAGGCTTGGCCACGGTTCTAAACCATTGGTGTTTTTGCCACGGCTAAAAACCGTGGCTATAGTGACCCACGGCTTAAAACCGTTGCAAATGTGCACGTGTATTGCACGTGGACCTGTAGAGAAGTAGGTCGAAGCTCGCGGGCGAAATTTTGGGAAAAAAATTTGCTTCCCGCGTTCCCGCTCCATCTCCCCCTTTTCTCAACCCTTTGCTTCTCCATCTCCCGCTCCATCTCCCCCTTTTCAACCCTTTGTGAAAAAAACCCTAAAATTTCAAGGAGAGGGAAAGAGAGAAGGAGAAGGAGAAGGAAAGAGAGAGGGAGAAGTCGAGCAACCCAAGCAGTCAGAAGAAACAAAGACCAAACAACAACAGTCATCACCAGCCATGGCTGCAGCACTCGCCATGGAAGGAACAGCTGCAACAACACTGCGTTCAGTGATGCAAAGGGTGCAACAAGCGGCGGAGAAATCTGGGCGAAGAGCCGAGCAAGTCAAGTAGTGTGAGTGCTGGAGCAAGACCGAAAAGCCCAGTCTCCCTCATTCGCCCAAGTCTAATGATTGCCTGGGCATCGATTTTTTGGTGAAAAACTATGTATAGGGAGTTCATTTGAAAAGGCACGCCCAGGTCTTCTTCTTCTCCTTCTCTATTACCGCCTTTCTCTTGTCTCTCTATTGTTTGGTTAGGTTTGGGTTCCATTTCTCTGTAAGTTGCAAATTGGGTGATTTATTCGAATGGGTTAGTTTGGAAATGTTGGAAGAGATGCAACCCAGTGCTGGAAAAAAGGTGTAGATCTTCTCTCTTTATTTATTTTCAAGTTTTAATTTTTTTAGGACTATTTGGGTGTAATATTTTTGTTCTAATGTTGTTCTTTGTTTCAGATTTTGGAGAAGTTGTTGAAGAGGGGTGGAAAGCTTAAAGGTTTGTCCTTGTCTCTCTCTATCTCTTGTTCTTTCTCCACTGAATGTTTGTTTTCATGCTTGTGCATTGCTTTTTGTTTAAAATTAGAATTTGGGTATATTTCAATTTGTAAAATTGATCAATCTGTACCCCTGGTTTTTGGGGTTCTGTTTAGTTGTTAAAGCTTAATGGGTTTTTTTTTGTATGAAAGTGATTTGGATCTTGGTTTGGGTTGTTTGTTTTTGTGATTAGAAGACCAAGCCAGTCTCCCTCATTCGCCAAGTCTATGATGATATTGTTGGGCATCGATGTTTTGGCGAAAACTATGTGCAGGAGTTAATTGAAAAGGACCCCAGGTCTCTTCTTCTCCTTCTCTATTACCCCTTTCTCTGTCTCTCTATTGCTTGGTTTGGTTGGGTTCCATTTCTCTGTAAGTACAACAAACATTATAGCTCTTGAAGGAAATGAAGAAGCTCAAACCAGAGGTGTAATAGGTGTTGGTGGTATTTTTTCAGGAATAGGTGTAATTATGGCTCATAGCCTCTGTGACTCATTACTCTGCACCCCATTATAAAAATTGTGACTCCGTCACTGAGAATATTGATATGTTCTGGTTGCAATTTTCAGATCCACAACGAAGTCATACACAAAAGTGGTGGCATGAGAGCATATCACTACACAGAGGGATGTGGGGTTCACAACTTTGTTGGTGTGGTGGTGGGTGCTCTAAACAACAAATTTGAAGGGATTAATTCCCCTTGTATCCCAGGTAATATTATCATTTTTGTAACATTTTTGCATTTAATTCAAATTTTATAAATTTGTCTAAAACCAAATGCATGGTTTCATTGATTTTATTAGGGTCAAGGTTCATCTCCATAATTCTTCATCATTCTTCAAAATGGTCGAATCATGTTAGCATGATAAAGGTAGAAATGGATCTTCATCCCCTCACATAAAGCCCTTTCATTTTTATTTGTTACTTATATCAATAGGACACATGTAGCATGATAGAGTAGCATCGATACAATTGGAATATATGAAATGGTTGAGGATCCGCATGTACTTCCTCAATATTTTTTCTCCTTTCTTATCAGAACTAAAAAATTTCAATGCACAGAGTACAAAATACATCTATTAGCATGAATCCAATCTCTGCCTAATAAAGTTAAAAAATCCATTTGAAAGAGAGTGTGCAATCAAGAAAAGAAGATGTTCCTTAGTTTTTCAAGTTATGGTATTTTGTTCTTTGAGAGTATGTTTTAAATATGGTCATTTCCTATTCTGCATTATTAATTATTAAACGCATTTCCCCTTGTACTTGTTTTAATTGTTGTATGCACTCTTGTAATCCATTTCCCCTTAGTTGTTTATTCCCCTTGTTAGCAGCTTTGTAAGCTCCCTTCCCTTGGGTATCTTGCTTTATGTTCTGAATCCTGTGATGACTTGGATAAAGGTGATACAATGGATAAATAGCATGATATTAAAAAAAGGTAGTGTATACATGTTTTCTGATAGCTGTCTTATTTGGTTTTTTGTTTAGATACTAGCGGTCAAGTAAGTCCCAAGATCATTGATGTTCAAAAAGATCGTTGATTATTTGAACTCTCTCAACTTTTATGTCTATTTGATGTGAATAGGTAGAGTGGCAACATGATAAAAAGTGGGACGCACCTTCCTTGCAGTTTAACCTTTCACATACTACATCCTTGATTGCCTGTGGAGTGACTATAGATTCTTCGGTACTATTATTTCTTTCTCATTTGTGCCAAGTTCTAGTTACCTTTCCTGCCTGCGCATGTATTGCCTCACTAGGAAGTTATTTTGAAGTCATTCCCTTTAAATAACTGCATATAGGTATTGATATAGAAGATAAGGAAAGGAAGCCATTTCTTTGAATTCACTATGTCTCTGCTTCATTGAGTTAACGTCAGAATGTTCTTGGCAATCTATTCATTGCCAAGACAATCATTTTGACCCACAGATGGTTCCTATTTTACCATAAAAGTTAGCAAATCCTATGACGAACCATATCGCAAAATGATATTTGGTGCAAACTTGGATCATTTACCAGTCTAACATGCTTGTCGCTCCTTATATGATAACAGTTGTTGCTTATTGGATCATTATATGATAACAATTGTTAGTAATGGGTTTATGTTCGTTTTATATTTTTGTGATTTTTGTTTCTTACTTAGTTTCGTTTAAAATATAAAAATCTACTTTAAAAAGGCATCTATCTTTTTCATGTATATGGAACTTAGTTACAAATGCTAAGTGTTCAACAACTTCTTGTTCCTTACTTCAGTTGCCTCTTCTCATTCTGTATTTCTTTTACCTTTTTCTACTATCGTCACTGGTATATTGTACATGAGATTGATTTCTTTATGTCGGCATGATCAACATAAGAGTAAGAACGACTAATATTTTTTCGTGTTCATTCAATTATAGGATTACAATTTGCATTTTATATAACTGTTAGCTTAGATATTAGTAGTCTGATCTTATGTCAGGGAATTTACTATTACTGCTGAGATTGTTTCCAAAACTATCCAGGTTTTAGCTGCCCTTGGTAAGGAGTATTTTGTGGAAAACTATTGTTGCAAATACTCCAAAGACTCTCAAGGAAATCATGTCGGTCTTGATGAGTACACTGATCACTTCTCTTGCATCGTCTTCTGTTGAAAGGCAACAGGTTTGACTGCTTATTCTTTTTGTAGCTTTGAAATTCTTTATTTGTGCAAAGGTCTTAAAGACACTGATACTAGTAGGAGACAAGTGAGATCTCTTGTACTTCTAAGATAATATTGAATAATATGAGATAATACTGAACAATGTTTTATTTCCTTATTGTCTGCCTGATCTTGTTTGTTTATTGTATTAGTTCTAAAACTGGATTTTTGTAGCAAAATCTGGTTGGAATTATGTGCAAGGAAAAAAGTCAAGAGTTTGATTTTTTTTGGATTCAACTGTCAGATGCAATTTCAAAAAATTCAATTTTCAAAATGAGGCCCAAACGGCCTCTAATAAGCTGTCTGACCTGAAAAATTATACTTTGCTATTGTGGCAGATTGAATGTATAAACTTACACCATGTATAATGTGTATATGATGTGATTATCTCTAGTTCTCTGCCTACCATAATTTATGTTCTTTTTGTTTTGGAGAACTATGCGAATGTCTAGATAACTGATCATTGATCCCAATGTCAATCATGTACTCATGAGTATACCGTAGTTAGAACTTGCATGCATGCTTTGGACTTTTGGTTCATACTGGTGCAGAGGCTTCTATGCCGTCAATAGGCGAGGACAGTGTTACTTGCCACTGTAAATGAAGCAACCATTGTCCCATTTGTCAGCGGTCAAGTAAGTCTAATAGATTTACCTTTTAGTTACTAACATCGCAACTGAAATGTATTTCTCACGAGTGTGCTCTTGCAACTGCTATAGCTAAACAATTTGGAGCTTGCTGTTAGTCTTGCAAAAAGAGGAAACCTTCCTGGGGCAGAGAATTTGGTACGTCTGGAATTTTTTTCATCTCTTACTTTGATACCAATCCTCATGAGTTACTTTTTCGAAGTGCAAAATGCAAGTGCAGGTGTTCCTTTTGGCATCATACAAGTGTTATTGACTTAACTTCTATGTCTCAGGTTGTTCAAAGATTTCAGGAGTTGTTCTCTCAGACCAAATATAAGGAAGCTGCTGAGCTTGCTGCTGATTCTCCTCAAGGAATCCTTCGTACCCCTGACACTGTTGCAAAATTTCAGGTATTTCATTGTCACATTAACCCTTTAAATCTAATGAAAACCAAGAAAGGCAGGCACTGTTACAACATCCATGTCTTATTTGTATTTTTCAAAATATTCTGTGAACTTGGGCTCTTAGCGTGCATGATGTAGTGTTAATACCTTTTATTCTTTTGATGTAGTGTTTCCTTCCTATGAAATGAAAGCACTGCTTTCATTTCTTATCTTATGTATTGATATCCTGGGAGCAGAAAAGAAGCATGGCATTTGATTGGTCTTTGATATTTACCTTTCCTTTTGCAGAGTGATCCTGTGCAAGCTGGGCAAACTCCACCATTGTTGCAGTACTTTGGGACATTGTTAACTAAAGGAAAGCTCAATGCATTTGAGTCTTTGGAATTATCTCGTTTAGTTGTGAATCAGAACAAAAATAATCTTTTGGAAAACTGGTTGGCTGAGGATAAAACTTGAATGCAGTGAGGAACTCGGAGATCTTGTCGAGGTATGGTTAGGAATCTTAATATTGAATGACATTCTGCTTTACAGTTTCAGTTATGTCAAAACAATTCTAATCTGAATATTCAATAAATTTTTTTCTCTTTTTTTTTCTTCCTGAAAACTCTTTCATGTATCTTCGTGAACTCCGAATCTCTGGTTACCCAGTCAGTTATATCCTGATTATTGGGTGCTTATTTTGAAGTTATATTGTATGTATCCGTGTAGTCATTGGCCTGAAAAGTAGTTGCTTTAGCACCCTTCTAGAACGCTTGGTTATACTTATCACAACTATCATGCCACCAACACATTTCTTTGCAAGCTTTTAGTTTTGATGAGAAGCCCATCCAGTGCTCTATCATCATTCCACCATCACCACCTATTTAGTCTTAAGTGAAACAATTATTCCCAACGTTGTCTATGCGGCGTAACACTTGTTCTCCATTCCTAAACAAAGAACTCCATGCAACAAATCTTCTAGAATTTGGTGTAGTAGCTCCGGCTCATTCTATGGTTTTTCTATTCCACCGCTGCATTATTTGAAGTTTCTAATCCCATTACATGTTCTTTCCTTTATCTATTTTCTTTTGATACTATTGCTGTCCTTCTTTGGATGTACAATGGATTCTAACTGGGCACAGTAGGTGTCAAGCCTACACATACAATAGGTTGGCTGATTGGATGGAATATTCATTTATCATGTTGAAATCTGTGATTATAAGATCTTGAACTAGACTAAATTGATCAATTTGTACCTCATTTGTATTTATATTTTGTAGGAAGGCCCTACTCTCAAAGCAGGCGAAAAGCTGGCTGTGCGACCAGGATTGCAGTTTTAACATGGAGGTCGTTGTTAATAATGTCAAGGGAGTGGGAATACTTTTGGCTTCGGCTGCTTCTCTCCACTCTTCTTGCAGTCTGTATTGGTACAATATTTTTCAAACCTCGGGCATTCTCTGTCATCTGTAATGGTGAGTTTCTGAAATTCTACGTTGTGTGTTTTTAATTTTAATTTTTTTGAAGTTTCTGACTTTATTCAACTATAAGGGCTTACTCAAATTCAATTGTTCTTTCACCCATTAGTTAAAGGTTTCACGTCTCTGTTGCTCACTTGCTTTTACTTGTAAATTGTTACGAAGGATACATGCATGCTCGAAGCATTCAAACATGAAATGAAGAAAATTTGAAGTAGGGTACTAGGTCAATCTCCTCCACCCAGAAAAGTTACCCATTGATCATAATGCCCTTGCTTTCAGAGCGAAAGCTCAGGTACAACAAGGTCAGTGAGTGACTCAGTGATTTCAGCTCTGTTTCTCACTTTCTTGTTTATGGGATTTTAGGTTTGTGTGTAAAGTTGTTGACTTTGCGGTAGGTGATTGCCCAAGCATCAGCAGCAGGGGAATCTGAAGCTCAGCAAGAGGTTTTCGATTGGACTTTTGTAATTTTGCCGTAAGTTCTTATTCATACCCATTTTAGCAAATTTGAGGTCCCAGTTTCTAATTACATTTTTGCTTTTTTGATTACCCTACACATTCTTCACTGTTGAGCTTAGCTGTATGAAAGTCACAATCTTAAAAAGTAAAGAAATGTGAATGAAGGATGACTTCTTTTGATCACTTATTAAGAACTACTTGCGCTGTGCAAATGTCACAGTATACCAAGAGGTTATTATAAAGTATAGGTATTGGCACTTATAAGAATAAATTGAATATGCAATGGGCATCTACACATCAATCTAATTCTTCATATAGAATCACATGGTATTGTTCGCCATTCTTGTTTCTTGTTTATGAAGATGTTGTCTTCTTACAGGTTCTTATTCTCAGCTTTAGGGGGTTACTATTTGGATATGATATTGGTGCCACCTCTGGAGCTACTATCTCTTTGCAGGTTCCTCGTATTTTAATTTTGTAGTTGTTTTCCCCCTTCCTTTATTTTTTATCTCTTTATCCCAACCAACTTCACTTTGGTTGATGCCATTTTTATTTTCATCCTGACAGTCAGCTGAGCTTAGTGTCATGACATGGTTCAACCTGACATCAGTACAGCTTGGTCTTGTGGTACATTTCGTGCTTGAAACTTGTTGTGAAGCATAAGTGTTGGCAACAATTTTATACGGTGGATTTTACTGAACTTTCTTTGATGTTTATTGAGTGTAGGTTAGCGGTTCCCTCTACGGAGCCCTTTTTGGTTCTGTCCCTGGGCTTGAAGAAAGCTTGTTATCTTCATTTTATAGGACAGAGAGAAATCTGAGGCATGCTCTACAACCTAAGTATGAGATTCTCTTTGAACGATTAAATACGTATCCTGGAGGGTTGAAGTTCTTGACCACTCTTCGTGCTGATCTTCTCTCTATGCTTGCGTAAGGTTCTGTTTCAGTTTTTACTCGTTCATTATTCTTATTGCTAAAATGTATCTCAACATTATGAGTTTGTTGCATCCTGTTACTGACTGAAAATGAGTAAGCCCTTATAGTTCTCACTTCTTACACAATGTTTCCATACTCTATAGTACAGACTTGCCCTTTCAAGTAGCATTCCAAGAGGCCATAGCAGACTCGGCTCCTACAGAAATCACAATTCCGTTTGCAGTGAAGCCAAAGGTTTCTAGGAGTAGTTTACAACTACAAGCTACTCAGTTAATAAGAGTAAATGACTAATTGTATATGCTGTCAGTACTCTAAACTTTTTCCTTGTTTGCTTTAGTCACACAAAATCAGGATTTTTTTCCCCTTGTAATGCTACTAGCCTTTGCATATCTTCTGTTGTAACTGAATACTGAAAATATAAATAAATAAAAAGTTGAAAATAACAAAGTTATAGTAGTTCTTCTTGTTCCCTGTTAATTTCAACAATTTTATCCATTTAGCATCGCATATATAGGAAGTATCCAGAAGTCCAGTTATCTCTTGCAATCTTGTATATGGTCTTAGATGTATAGCACATGGTATCTCTTGAAATCCTAAAGATTCCCTAACAGACACTGTGTCCTATGGGCTCAGAGGATGACTTGAAATTTCTAAGAAATTTTTTCCTAATTTTTAGTGGTTGATGTCAGAGGAACAATTGGTTCAAATGGTATTTGTCAAGGCTATGTTCAAAAGTGAAGGACAGAGTGATCTTGAAAAGTTAGACACCGGCGACGGCGAGTAATATAGCACAGGGCTTAACCATATGGCTCCATCTGGTCTCTCTAATGCTTTCCTATGGGCCAAATAGGATAGGGGAATACTTATTTTATCACTGTTATAGAATCAGAGAATTGGCACCTCAAATTCCCATAGTTTTTTTTTGAAAAATCACAAAGGATCACTGACAAGTGTATCTGTGCCTTTACGCACGTCTTCCACCTATGGAGCATAATCACTTGGCCAATCTTTGGATTATATATAATTTCAGAGAGTAGCTACTATATGTTTAAGATATATAAACAGTCTACAAACAAAACCAAGCTTATATTTTATTGTCATCATGAAGATAATGAAAGTTATGCCAATTAAGTACAGTAGTTTAATATACCGATATGGTTATCATATTAAAACATAGCCCAGAAAACGCGTTTATACCACCTAATCCATTTGCCTACATGTTTATCTTAGTCTCTGCAAAGGCATGTCTACATTTGGGTTGCAAAATTAGTGGGATCTATGTATTGTCACTTGTTGATTAGTGAAATGAAAATTTTGTTGAGAAAAATCTCAACAAATAAGGTCAGAATCTCAATCATATTATGTCAGAATCCTAAATCCTAATTTGAAGCTTTTGACTGTGGATCTTTAGAGATGCCAGTAGGAACAATGACCAAGGAAGTTTGGTAGGATGAGACTTTTAC
>QNQO01007292.1:0-26088 GCA_003290165.1 Berberis thunbergii | reverse complement strand
TTAAATTTCATTTTTCTTGTACAGAACACTATTTTGGGATGAATCTAGAGGATAGAACAATAGAAGTGGTCTGTATTATATCAGAAATGCTTAAAGAGTCTGAAAACAATGATGAAGAGCCTAAGGAGGATACTAAGAAGGCTAAAAATGGTGTAGATGAACCAGAAGAAGATATTGATAGACCTAAGGACTCACCTTCAAAGCCACAGGGATCCGCAAGCCAAAAAGATGGAATGGATGAAAAGAGAAGTCATTTGAGTGGCAATGCATCCTTCCATGCACTAGGATAAAGTTGTCTTAAAGTCTTGTGCTTTCTCTCTGTATCCTTGGGAAGGCTTTTGCTATGAATCCAAGCAACAGATACTAGTCTATGGAGTCTTTACCAGGTGGTTCACTGTCCTGATAATCTATATGGTAAGCTGCTCTAAGAAAATATATTTCTTCTGTTATTCCCCATTTCTGAAAGTATGGCTCTATGTTATATCTGTGCATCTCCATCTGTTAAACAACCATTTCAGGTCAAAACAGTAAAAATGTAACATTTAAGCTGGGGCCGCAGACTGAAAATCGTTGTTGATGCTGCAAAAGGTAAATTTCTTATAGGTCTTAGTTCTTATGGAAATAGTTTCACTTAGGCTGCACTTTACTAAACACATACACGCATATGTCAACAGATGTTTATATTTCCAAGCTACTTGGTGCTATTAGAGAGAGAAATCCACATAGGTGATGTGGTATTAATGCAGATCGATACACCACACACATCTGTTAGGCCCCATATACAATTCATATACACTAGGCGAAAGAGTAGGATGATGGTTTAACATATTGTTTTGGTTTAACAAAT
Organism: Berberis thunbergii; assembly: GCA_003290165.1. Taxonomy (NCBI): domain Eukaryota; kingdom Viridiplantae; phylum Streptophyta; class Magnoliopsida; order Ranunculales; family Berberidaceae; genus Berberis; species Berberis thunbergii. The sequence goes on along the minus strand of QNQO01007292.1, from coordinate 25,241 downwards.
TGTAACTGATGTTAAGGACTTTCAGGGAGTGATTAACAGAATGTGAATGTTCCAGTTGTGCTGGTATCAAATGTGGATGCTTCAGTTGTGAATGCTCCAGTTGTTACTGAGGTATAAGCTGCAGATCGTGGATAATGCAAGTGCTTAAGTGTTGCAGAATGCTCTGTCAAATGGTGGATGAGAAGGGTTCTTCAATATTCTGTTAGTGGTTAGAAGAATGTTCTGTTAGAAGAGTAATGCTCTGTTAGAAGAATAATGCTATGTTAGTTGCTCTGACCTCTGTGAGGTATGAGTATAAATAGGAGAATGCAATGACATTGGGATTCATGATTTCACACATTGTACAATTGAGCAAATGCTTATTAGGAGATTAAGGCATCTCGAACAGCCTACATCATTCAGTTCATATTACATTGTAATTCACTCTTTCGAGTTGTATCTTGTAATTCCAATTTCAGCATTGTCAATACAATTCTGTTCCAAGAATTGATTGTTGAAATCTTCTAGTCTTCCATATATTCCTCTCTTTGGCTTCTGTTATAAATTTTGCTTGAACTGCTTCTAAAACTTATAAGATGTAATAAAAAGTCATTTGATATCAAAAAAAAAAAAAAAAAAAAATCTATGTATAAATACCATAGCGTTTTTGAAACGCTATAAAAGGCTAATTTTCTATAGCGTTTTAGGGTCTATTATAGTGGCGGCAGACATAGCGGTTACAAAACGCTATGGTATCCTACCATAGTGTTTTGAAACGCTATTATAGGGATTTTTTTTTGTAGTGATATATAATTATCATGAAAAAACGAAATTTTCAAAGAGTGAAATGAATATGATCTCATGGACAAGAATATTGATTACTTCGAGAATGTTGAATCAAACACCATAGTTCTTGCCTATTCAATCTCCCACATCTACTAAACCAACTTTCACTTAAGATCAATTAGGTCTTTACTAGGTTGTAATGGGGCTTGGATTATGGCAAACAATAATGGACAAAAAAAGATACAAAAATTTCCTGAGAATGACTACACCCTTGAATAAACACACTGGGCATTGAAGAACAAATCAATGTTGTACACCATTAACTTTTTCTTCATTATTTTCTTCTTCAACCTTTTTTTTTTTAAATTCACCAAGAGTTCAAATTTCGAATGGATTTTAATAAAGATTTTGCACAATTACCGTAATCATCTAAGTATTCAATAGAGATTGAGTAGAATACAAAAACATTACTCGGTTTAATTGTAAAATACATTTTAAGCTCAAAGATTTTTGAAAATTGCACAAAATCTAATAAACCATGTCACCCCCAACCTAAACCAAACATTTTCCTCAATGTATAAAATAATAATCATGACAAATGAAGGAAAAAGAAAATAGGAGGGTTAAAGTGATATTACCATGGTGAAGCTTTACCAATTTCAAATAGACAATATCCTCACAGTCACCAAAATATAAGAAAATCATACCGACGGGAGAAAGAACACATGGGATGAGAGGATCCGAGTGACTCCAATAGCAGCACCTAAAATAACCTGAAACACTAAAAGAAAAACATAAAAGCAAAAACCTAAACTAAAAAAAATAAAATAAAAATCCTAAACTAAAGATAGGGTGGAGAACATCAAATCAAGTAGACAAGGGCAACCAGAGAGATCTCCTCTGGCACCTCTACTCACTCCACATAGTGCTTCAAACGTTGCCCATTTACTCTAAATACTATCCCATCTTTTGGATCTTCAATTTCTATGGAACCATTGGGAAAGACTTGTTTTACCATGAATGGGCCCGTCCATCTCGATCTTAGCTTGCCAGGATGAAGATGAAGTCGTGAGTCATAGAAATAGAATCGTTGATTAGGCTTGAAATGTTTCCTCAAAATTTGCTTATCATCAGTTGCTTTCATCTTCGCCTTGTATATTCGGGAATTTTTATAGGCATCATTCCGTAACTCTGCAATTTCAGCTAACTGAAATTTTTGCTGAATACTTTCAGGGATACAATGCCTCATGATTTGGTCGGGGCAATACTTATATAGATAAGGATCATCCCAATAAAAATTTCTTACCTCGACCAAAAATTTGCGCTTATCTTGAGCACTGCATGATGATGGAACTTCGCCAGAAACCAAGTAATTAACAATGTGCGCATACCATGGTACTTGAGTGACAGCGAATAGGTGTTCATCAGGGAAGTCATCACGGATGGGTGGGTCATTGGCAGAGTCATTGAACTCTAGACGAGACAAGTGATTCGCCACAACATTCTCAACCCCCTTCTTATTCTTTATAGTTAGATCAAATTCCTGCAAAAGTAAAATCCACCTAATCAATCTTGCCTTAGCGTCCTTTTTAGAAAGAATGAACGTAAGAGCCGCAATGGTCAGTAAAAACAGTGATACGTGTACCAATCAAATAAGCACGAAATTTATCTAAAGCAAAAACTATGGCTAGCAACTCCTTTTCAGTAGTCGAATAATTCATTTGAGCATCATTAAGTGTTCGACTAGCATAGTAAACAACAAAGGGCTTCCCTTTCCTTCGTTGTCCCAAAACTGCCCCCATGACATAGTTACTTGCATCACACATTATCTCAAATAGTAAATTCCAATCCGATGGCTGCATGATGGGGTAGATGTGAGCCTATCAATGAGTGTTCGGAAGGCATCCTCACACTTTTGTGTCCATTGGAACACGTCGTCTTTGACCAGGAGGTTACTTAATGGTCTAGAGATTGCAGAAAAAATTGTATGAACCTCCTATAAAAACTCACGTGCCCTAGAAATGATCTCACATCCTTGACACTTTTAGGAGTAGATAATTTAGAAATCAATTCAATTTTTGCTTTCTCAACCTCAATTCCTTTATCAGAAACTATGTGTCCCAGAACTATTCCATAGGGAACCATGAAATGACATTTTTCCCAATTAAGCACCAGACCCTTTTCTTCACATCTACTGAAAACGACCTTTAAGTGAAGCAAACATGAATAAAAGGAATCACCAAAAACAGTCAAATCATTCATGAATACTTCCATATATTTTTTCAACCTTGTCGCTAAAAATACTCATCATGCATTTTTGAAAAGTAGTCGGTGCATTACACAAACTAAACGGCATACACCGAAAAGCATAAGTACCAAAAGGACATGTGAAAGTAGTCTTATCTCGATCCTCTAATGCAATCTCAATCTAATAATATCGTGAATACCATCTAGAAAGCAATAGAAAGAATGACCAGCTACTCGCTCTAAGATTTGATCTATGAATGGAAGTAGAAAATGATCTTTGTGGGTGGCAGAATTAAGTTTCCTATAATCAATGCACATGTGCCACCCTGTCACTACCTTAGCAGGAACAAGCACCCCCTCATCATTAGTCATCACTGTTATTCCAGATTTCTTGGGAACTACTTGAGTTGGACTAACTCACTTGCTATCAGAGATGGGATAAATGATGCATGCATCTAACAATTTTAAGACTTTTTTTACCACCTCATTCATAGTGGGGTTAAGTCGTCTTTGAGGATCTCTATGGGGGTTAGCTCAGTCTTTTAATTGAATCCTATGGGAACATATTAAGGGGTAATACCTTTGATGTCAGCTATAGTCCAACCTAATGCAGATTTGTGTTCACGTAACATATTAATCAATTCTTCTTCTTGTAAGCCATCAAGTACGGAAGAAATAATAACAAGGAAGGTATCACCTGGTCCAAGGAATGCATGTTTAAGTCCCTCAGGCAGTGGAGCTAGGTCAACTTTCAGAGTTTCCACGGTGGATGGTTGTGGTTTCTGTCTTTCCTTTGGCAAGTCCTCAAAGCATGGTTGCCATTGTTGTCCTTCTTTATCCTTTCACCCTGAAACAACATAAATACCAAAAACATTGTTAAGATAAAGTGAACTCTCATAATGAGAAATAGAAAGGAGGTACTCTAAGGTTTCAAAATCTTCACTCAGGAGTGCCTCCTCTGATATCATTGTGTCTATCATGTAGGTATGATGACACTCATCATCATCACGTGGTTGGTTGCTAATATTGAATATGTTGACCTCCACAGTCATGTTCCCAAAAGACACCTTCATTAGAGCATTCCTGCAATTGATAAGAGCGTTAGCTGTGGCAAGAAAAAGGTCTACCTAAAATAATCGGAACTGTAGACTCCATATTAACCACAGAATGAGTATCTAAAATAAGAAAGTCGACGGGATAGTAAAACTTATCAATCTGCAGCAAGACATCCTCGAATTTTCCTCTTGGCTTCTTAACTGATCTATCGACCAATTGTAGTACCACGGATGTGAGTTTAATCTATCCTAGACCTAGTCGCAAGTAAATAGAATATGACATCAGATTTACACTTGCTCTTAAATCCAACAATGCTTGGCCGAAGTCATTAATCCCAATCTGGCAGGTGACTGTAGGACACCTTGGATCTTTGTACTTAGGTGGTGTTTTCTGCTCAATCACCGCAAAAAGGCAGTCTTCTTGACATGATGCTTCCTCTTGATAGTGCATAGATCCTTGATGACCCTCGCATAAGTTGGTACCTGTTTAATCACATGTAGCAAAGGTAAGTTAATTTTAACCCGTTTCAAGTGTTATAAAATCTCACCATGTATTTCAGATTTTTTTCCAGTAGGTCGTAATGCTTGAGGAAAAGGAACTGGAACTGGAATGTTCTTGTTGGGCTCATGCTCAGGGATGCTTGATGGAGATTTTATTAACCTAAATTATTAAGTTAATAAATCCTACTTGTAATACTGCAAGTCCACGACTATCTAACTATTAGGCAGTGGAAAATACGGGTCGATCCCACGAGGATTGACAGATAATCGAATTCTAAAACTCATTTAAACTAATTTAGAGTTGGGGATTACAGCAGATGTAAATTACTAAAATTAAGAGACTAAATTGACATCTAAAATTAAACTGATAGGATGATAAGAGAGGGGACCGAGACATCGAATCCACCACATGTTCTTCGAGATTTGTGTAATCCAAATTATTGTTTTCAAGAATTAACATGACTAGCTTAAAGATTAATCCAAACTCGCAATTGATTTCAGCAAAGGTATAAACCCTTAGCATTGGTGTCTTCTTACGACACACACAATCATAGGTTTATTTTAACTAATTATAAGCCCCTAGCATTGCATGTGTTCTTACGGTACACACAATCACAGATTCAGATTAATTGATTAAAGCAGGCTTTGAATATCAATAAAGGGCACTTCTAACAACTGACTAGTCTAGATAATTAATCCGAATATAATCGGTGAAAGCAAACTATTGAAACTCAGAAATCAAGTGTGTTCAATGTTCAAGTATATAGAAAACAATAAATTCAAATACAACAAACTCTGTGGTTTCATCTTCGCCTTGACGTGGGGTCTAGAAGTTCATGGTGGCGGTGGTCACAACATCAGTGTAATCTATTTCAGCACGAATGCGCATCCCGAGAAAATACTGCAAATGCACTGTGGTGGCTTTTACAGGATCTATATTTTGTGTGCGAGGTGGTAATGGTGGGGGCGTCTGATGGTGGTACTCAGCCGTGTAGATGCTGGACGGTGGCGAGGTGAAGAGAGACACAAAAACAGGGGAAGAAGAGAAGAACATGGGGTCATGGGCTGTGTTGTTACTGTGGTTTGCGAAGGGACAGGGGCGGTGGTTGTGCGTGGCTGTGTTGACGTAGGAGTTGATGATGTCTACGATGGACAGGGTGTGGCGTCTCCCTAGCGAGCGAGGAAGAGGGGGTAAGGGCGAAAGGCGAGGTGACGGCTGATGGTGGAGGACGAGGAAGAGGTGGTGATGGTGGGATGATCGCACTGTCGGTTATCCGCAAGGATTGCCAGGAGGGTGGATTGGCGTAGTGGTTGGAAAAGAGAGAAGGAAAACACACGTAGGAAAAGAGGGAAAGCAAGAAAAGAAAAGAAAACCTAAATAGGTTGGGCTTCAGTTTCTAGGTTAGCTTTTTGGGCTTGGGCTTAGGTTAAATTAGGTGGACCTAGGTTTGTTTGGGTTAGGTTTAAGTATGTGACCCTCTACTTTGTACCACCGCTAGAATTGACCAATTAATATATCATTTCCTCGAATTGTCACCTTTATGCGATTTTATCGTTCACGCTTAAATTCCTACATAAATATGAAAATGAAATAATTTGAATAAAATATACTAATTGAAACACTAACATATATAAATTAAGAAAATATTATGTAATAATTACGTGAATATCAAATACCTCCAAACCTATATTTTGCTAATCCTCGAACAAAACAATAAAATTAAAATTCTAACTCACTTTCGCAGGAATCATCGGTTGCACTTACCTTAAACGTACAACAAGGCTTTAAACCGCTAGATTACCTCTAGTGGACGAGTTATAGTCTCGTGAGGATTTCCAGAAAAGTTACCCACAAACATTATGACTCAATAAATTTATAAAGCATGGTAACTTGATCTATTATCCTCAGAGAAATAATCTAATTGCCAAAATTTTCAGAAAACAATTAACATTATCTGAATAATATATCAACGAGTCTAACAACGATTTAATAGTACCCAAAGGTTAAATAAATTTCATCAATTATTCTCAACTCAAAGTGTATGTGTGCATAGCCTTATCAACATAACTTTCTTTTTCTTAGTAATATACAACTAGATAACCTTTGGATAATATGCTTCGACTACAAAACTCTCGTCACTCAGAAATGAATCACTCGGAGATTGGTTAGTTATCACTCAATTTATATGTGAGAAAGAGAATAAATTATGGAAAGACAAACATCTCACATATAATAATCATGAAAAACAGACTTTTAAAATAATGAAATGAATATGATCTCATGGACATGAATATTAATTACTTTGATAATGTTGAATCACACGCCATGGTTCTTGTCTATTTGATATCCACATCTATGAACCAGACCTTTACTTAAGATCAATTAAGTCTTTATTAGGTTGTAATGAGGCTAAGATTTTGGCTAACAAAAATGGAAAAGGATAAGAGAAAGTTCTTTGAGAATGGATACACCCTTTAATAAACATGTGGGGCTCTGAAGAATAAACCAATGTTGTACACCATTAATTTTCTTCATTCGAAATTTTTCTTCATATTTTTTTCTTTTTATCTTTTTTTTTTCGAAGCATCAATCTTTTATAAGATCAATGACATGCTTTCCCCCTTCTGCACAATAAAACATTTCAGTCCCGAGGATTCATGGAATATTTAATTTCAACTCTTTTTATTTGCCAATTTAAAAAATACATCAACCATACACATTCTCAGAGACAATTGATAAGGATAAAAATAATATGGGATATTACTCCCTGACTGGAGTAGGTACTAGAGATGGGGTTAGCGAAGAAAAAGTTTATTTAAAGGCTCAAAGGGCTGCAAATGGATATTTATTATTAGGTAGGCTAAAAGGCTAAAAAACGGTTCAAAGAAAAAAAATTGCCTTTATCACTTTCTAAGCTCTAGTCGGTATTATGACATCTCAACTAAATAAATCAAGAAGTTATATTGTAATAATTCAATTTTAACGTCATTCTCAAAGTAATCAATTAAAGAAACAAGAATAATGAGATCATCAACGAGATAATGCAGATTCGAGAAAAGTCAGAGGTTATTTAATAACCCTTAAGAAAAATAGAATATCTCGAAACTCACAAGGGTTAAGTCTTCACTATTATTCTAAGGTTTTTTAATTAATATTAACTTCAAATCATACTAACTCGGCTTATAATGCAAGAATGGTCGAGTCGAAAAAATATCATGAAATATATTTAACTTAAAGATAATATCAAACCATATGTTTTCCTATTGATATATAAAAGTGACAAGTGAAAGCATGCATTCCTCAAATTTAAAGGCATACTTGAAAGCACATCCTTTTCATAGGAAATGAACTTAGATTTTGAATGCATTTTTAAATCGAAAAATTTTCACACATTCATAATTAACTATGTATTCAATGGAGATTGAGTAGAATACATTAGTCAATTGTGAAATACACTTCATTTCAAAATTTTCGAAGAATGCAAAAAAACTCAAAAATAGCACCCCCAAACCTGAGCCAAACATTGTCCTCAATGTATAAAATGCTGATTATGACAAATGCAGGAAAAAGAAAAGATGAGAATTAGAGTGATATTACCATGGGAAGTTTTTACCAATTTCGACGAAATCATCCACCAATGAACGCTCAACAACATAAGAACTGTGAACTCATCAAAATAAATTGATAAAAACAATACAGGACACAAAAAGATATACAAATGAAATAATGAAAAAAAATTACATGTATCGGTTGTAAGTCAAAATTGTTACGGAGCTAACGAGTATGAGTGAAATGCAACTAGAACGAATTCGAAAATCCATCCAGACTAACCATAATGACACAACTGAAGCTAGGCTGGCTTTTAGGAGCGTTTGGTTTAACGTTGTCAGTGGTGCAAATTTAACTAACCTAAATAAATAGGTTAATTTAACATAATTTTAATAACTGCAAGTGCACAATGTCTAACTGGTAGACAATGGCAAGTACAGGTCAATCCCACAAGGACTGTGTTGCAATTAAATTTCAGAGTTTATTTAAACTAATTTAAATTGGGGTTACAACAATTAAAATATCTAAACTAAAAATCAAGTTAAAAACAAAATAAAAAGTTTTAAAGAATATGAGAAGGGAAACCAAGGCATTGACTCCACCACAGGTTCTTTGAGATTTGTGTAATCCAAACTATTATTTTCAAGAATTAACATGACTAACCTAAAGATTAATCTAAGTTTGCAATTGATTTCAGCAAAGGTATAAACCCCTAGCATTGCGTGTCTTCTTACGACACACACAATCACAGGTTTATTTTAACTAATCCTAAACCCCTAGCATTGCGTGTCTTTTTACGGCACACACAATCACAGATTCAGATTAATTGATTGAATCAGGCTTTGAATGTCAACAAAGAGTACTTCTAACTACCGACTAGTCTAGATAATTAATCAGGATATAATCGGGGAAAGCAAATTATTGAGACTCAGAAATCAAATGTGTTTAACGTTCAAGCATAAAGAAAACAATAAATTTAAATACAACAAACTCTAGGAAACCCTGTGGTTTCATCGTAGCCTTGGCGAAGCGTTTAGCTCTCCATGGTAGTGGTGGTCACAACATCAATGGAGGTGGAAGTCATCTCTGCATGGATGCGAATCCCGAGAAAAAAGAGTACACAAGCTTTGTTGTGGTACAGAGCAGAAACCAGAATGTCAATAGCGTAAAACAAAATTTTGAATCTTTCCCGCGCTTCTGCTACAGTACCCATCGTTCTCATCAGAACAACGCCTGCTCCGCCGCTGTTCTTCGTTCCTGGCAAGCTTCCTCACCTCGAACCTGGTTCTGAACCTGCAAAAGAGAGAGAGGGTGAAGAAAGAATGAGATGACACAAAGAAAACGAAGGAGGATGCGAAACAGGGAGGCCTCTGTCGCGAGCTCTGTCTCGCGTGGTGGTGGTGGTGGTCACGTGGTCTGTTCGTGACGGTGGTCGTGAGAGAGGGATGCAGAAAGGAGGTCGAGACGAAGAGAAGCCGAGAGAAGAGAAGAAGAATCTGTGGCGAGGTGGAATAGAGTCGCGGTGGTTGCGGCTCTGTTTCGCGGCGGCGGCGGTTGATGGCATGTTCTGTTGATGGTGGATGTGTGAGAGAGAGAGAGATGGTGGTGGCGGCTGTGTTCTGGACAGAGAGGGTGGTGGTCTATTTCGGTGGCGAGGTGAGGTTTGTAACGTGAAACAGGGTTGTCACGCCCCTGTTTCACGATGGTTAGTGACGGTGGTGGTGGTGGCTGTGGGGCGTGATGACCTGAAATAGGGTTGTCACGCCTCTGTTTCAGTGGGATGAAGGAAGAGGTGGTTGTTGGCTGAGAGAATGAGTTGAGAGATGACGAGATGAAGGGTGATGGTGGGATTATCGCACTGCCGGCTCTCCTATCGAACGAGGATTTCCGGCAGGGTGGATTGATGTGGTGGCTGAAAAAGAGAAGAGGGGAAAGGGATGTTGAAGAAGAGAGGATAAGCTTTCTCTAAGATGGGGGAGCTAAATAGGGTTCTCCTATTATCTTGGGCTTGGGTTTTTAGGTTATCATTTTGGGTTTGGGCTTAGGTTAAATTAGGTGGACCTAGGTTTATTAGAGTTAGATTTAGATATGTCTCACTCTACTTTGTACCACCGCTAGAATCGACCAATTGTCATTCCTTAAATTGTCGCCTTAATACGATTTCATCGTTTAAGCTCAAATTCTTGCAAAGACATGAAAACGAAATAATTATTATAAAATATAATAATCGAAACACTAACATATATAAATTAAAGGATATATTATGTAATAATTATGTGAATATCAAATACCCCCAAACTTATATTTTGCTAGTCCTCGAGTAAAACAATAAAAATAAAATTCTAATTCACTTTCGCAGGAATCATCGGTTGCACTTACCTTAAACGTGCAACAAGGCTTTAAACCCCTAGATTACCTCGAGTGGACGAGTTATAGTCTCGTGAGGGTTTCCAGAAATGTTACCCACAAACATTATGACTTATAAATTTTCAAAACATGGTAACTCAGTCTATTATCCTCAGAGTAAGAATTTAATTGCCAAAAAATTTTGAAAATAGCTAACAGTCTCACAATAATATATCAAAGAGTTTCACAATAATTTAATAATACCCAAAGGTTAAATAAATTTCATCAATTATTCCCAACTAGAAGTGTGTGTGTGCATGGCCATATCAACATAAATTTTTATTTCAGAGTAAAACAATTACTAAATCTCCTTTAGAAAGTTTGTTTTGACTTCAAACCTCTCATGTCACTCACAATAAAACACTCAGAGATTTGTTATTTCACTCAGTTTATATGTGAGGAAAAGAGTAAATAATGGAAAACAATCATCTCACATATAGTAATATGAAGAACGGACTTTTCAAGAATGGAATGAATATGATCTCATGGACAGGAATATCAATTACTTTTGAGAATGTTAAATCATACACCATAGTTCTTATTTATTTAATCTCCACATCTTCGAAACTAACCATCTCTTAAGATCAACTAGGACTTCAATAGGTTGTAATGGGGCTTAGGTAATGGCTAACAAAGAATGGAAAAAGGTATACGAAAAATCTCTAAGAATGTATACACCCATTAAACTAACACAAGGGCTATGAAGAGTAAATCAATGTTCTAACCATCAATTACTTTCTTCAAATTTTTTTTTTCAACTACATGCTTTTCCTCTTCTACTCAATAGAATGTTTCAACACTGAGGACTCATGGTATATTTGACTCTGCTCCTTCTAATTACCCATTTCCAACAAACATTCATCCATATACATTCTTAGATAAATTGGGTATTGATAAGGGGTTAACAAATAAAAGGCTATCAACGGCTCAAAGGGAACTAATGAGTGGGTAAGTAAAAAGGCTAGAAAAGGTTTAAGAAAAACTTGCCTACATCATTTCTTAAGTTCATGTTGGTATTATGACATCTCAACTAAATAAACTAAAAAGTTCTAGTGCAATAATTTAATTTTAATGTCATTCTCAAAGCAATTGATAAAAAAATGAGAATAATGAGATCATCAACGATATAATGCGAACTCAAGAAAAATTAGAGTATATTTATCCAACACTCAGAAAGAAAATAATGGCTTAAAACTTTAACGAGTTAAGTCTCCACTATTATTCTAAGGTTTTCTAGCTCATATCTCACTCATCAACTTCAAGTCATGCTAATATGGCTTATAGTGCAAAAAGTAATCGAGTTGAAAAAATCTCATGAAATAGACCTAACTTAAGAATTATATCAAATCATATGTTTTCCTGTTGATATATAAAGGTGACAAGTGAAAAATTTTCACACAATCATAATTAACTATGTACTCAATGGAGATTGAGTAGAATACAATAGTAAATTGTGAAATAAATTTTAGTTCAAAATTTCTTGAAAAATGCAAAAAAATACTCAAAACCTCACCCCCAAACCTAAACCAAACATTGTCCTCAATGTATAAAATGATGATCATGACAAATGCAGGAAAAATAAAATATAAGTGTTAGAGTGATATTACCATGGGAAAAGTTTTACCAATTTCTACGAAATCTTCCACCAATGAATGCTCAGAGACATAAGAACTGTGGACTCATCATGATAAATTGATAAAAACAATACAGGACTCAAATGAAAAAAATTAAAAAAAATTACATGTATCAGTTGTAAGTCAAAATTGTTACGGAGCTAACGAGTATAAGTGAAATGCAACTAGAAAGAACTCGAAAATCAATCCAGACTAACCATCATGACACAACTGAAGCTAGGCTGCCTCCTAGGAGCGCTTGGTTTAATGTCGTCAGCCCGACATATATTCTCCCTCGTGAATGATATATCATGAAGTGACGAGGAAGAACATAGGGAGCATTCACCTCCAAACCTAGTCTATGATAGAAACGAGTCAAAAGGGTTAAGGAATCATATACCAACAACCTGAAAAGTTGAAGATCAGTCCACTAAAAAATAGCAACCACATACGACACAAGATATACTAGCACATCCCAAAAGCTGCAAGGACACCATCTAAAATCATATAGAAATGGTAAAAAAGCTCGCATTCCTTGGAAGTCAATAGGGATCTTAAACATGAATAGGTCGCAAGTAGTGATATGCAACAAAGGAGCATCCCTTACTCCTAAAATGGAACATCCTAAGTCTGGTTCCAAATCAGAAGATTGGATAATTTCCACATCAGGATGGTGAAAATTGAAATCATCTCTGACCAACAATGGATCCATATAGGTAGCATCAGTCAATATGAAAGGGATGAAAAGTGGTATGTCTATAAATATGTCGGGTGGTACAGGTTCATCGTAACAAAATGGATTACACCAAGGTGATGAGTTAGATGTCGCAACAACACCCCCAAACCTAGAATTAGCACTACCTATGGCATGTAGTCTCTCATTAAATATATCTCCCGACTTCTTTGGGACAACCTGTTTTGAATTCAATATAGATAAAATAATAACAGGCAAAGTATCATCAGTACCTGAAAACGCATACCTGTGGGTGTCAGGTAATTGTTTAAGGTCAAGCTCAGGTGGCTCAACTGATGGGACTAGCTTTGACTCACTGAGTGGAAGAGGCTCCACTTTAGACTTCCATTTATAACTAGGATCCACAATGGGGACTGAGTCAAACAAATCATTGACTTCCCTAATGGAATCATCAACATCAAAGTCCAAACTAGAATGAGTCAAACAAGCCTCTAAATGGTCATGTGTATCATGAAAACAGTCAAGGGGAGACTCTAAAGACTGTTCACAGTTTGATTCTATGCATGAGTCACTAGGAAGACATATGTCGAGTGGGTCTTCATGAAAATGTGGGGAAGGGAATGGGTCAGGAAGAAAAGTAGTTGCGATCACATTATCTGCAAAAACATCATTTGACTCAGATTCCGATGTGTTACCAGTTATGAATTGACCCTCTGAATTTTGAACAGAGTGACTAGGAACTCTTCCTAACTCACTTTCAGATACTGCCTCAGTAATATGATCCACAACTATCTCAAGTCTTTGAGTCGTGGCTATCAACTCATATATGTCCTTAGAATTCTGAATAATTATACTTGTTGAGCGCTGTAAATACTGATTAATCGTTTTCTCTAAACTTGATGTGTTGGATGGAGGAACTTGGTTATGGTGGGGCATTACATGATTAGGGTATTTAGGAGCCTGAGAGAAAATATGTCCTCCTTGGTGTGAGTGATGAGCCCAAGAGAGATTTTGATTATTGGCGAAATTAGGGCTGTGATAGTTGAACTTTGAATTATAACCAGGTCACCAATTAGCATTAAAAGAATGGATTTGCTCAGCGAAATATTCAGGATAATCATATTGCAAATCACAATCATCTGTAGAATGACTAGGACTCGAACATGCAACACAACCCTCAAATGAAACATTAGTGGGAGGTAGTGGTTGAGTCAAATTTATAAGTGTATCTAATTTCTGAGTCATCGTCATAAGAGTTGTTTCAAGCTTCGAGGTAGAAGGGGAGAAGTAATCCTTAAAGTCTTTATCCTCATTAGAAGGGGAGAGGAAGTAAGGATAATATGCGAAACCTGAGTTGTAATAATCTGAATATGGAACATAATCAGGTTGTCGCATGGGATTAAATTCATTCCTGCGAGATGGATAATTATTGAGGTTCATTTTTTTTAATTATGCAAGCCTAACCTATATATGAAGATAACCTAACTCTAAAAAAAATTAAAATGGTAAATCATAATCAGGACCTATATGATGCGCAAGCAAGATGAATGGAAAACGACCCTAGATAAGTACCTAGCAATACAATCATTCAGATTGCCTTCGGGTACTACGCAGCTGATAGTTATAGCCCCACGAAAATTTGAGGTTTTTATGAAGCAAATTAATCTCGTGAGAAACTAATTTACTAGGTAGAGGCTGTAACGTCTGATAATCCCTACAAGCACTCTTTTTTTTATTACCTATGTTTGTTACTAATCAAGGGCTGAAATCCATTTTAATTAGCCTATCCACGGGAGAGAGCACGGAGTTTCCCAGCATAAAAAATATCCTGAAATCTAATTGCTCCTACCTCCTTTTCTACCTTCAGTTTAAAGTGTAATGCCAGTTTCAAAACTATTCCAAGATTGGATATGTTCCTTCACTTGACTACTTTAAACTTTCAAGTTTCAAAAGAGGGGTCCTATGAGCGTCTTGTCCTAATTTATCTTGCTACAAATTTTAATAGTGAGGGCTTAGGTCCCTAACCCTAAAATAGATGGTGGTTAACCTATCCGCGAGAGAGAGCACGGAATTTTACAGCATCAGAAATATCTTCAATCTATTCAAATTTGCATGCAATTCTAGCTAAAAACAAAACAAGCAAAACACACAGTAATCCACTCAGAAACCGCATGCAGATGCGGTGGGAAGAAGTTACCTCCAGCGTGAACCTCTCTTGGGTTACTTGTGACGTCGGGTAGAAGTCGAGTTGACGTTGATCAGAAGCACCATCCACCTGCCGGCTCGCTGACTTCTGAGAGTGTCCACGCGATAGCAACCTGTAAACAATTCAAACCTTGTGCTTTTTGTTTTGTTTTGTTTTTTTGTATTTTTTTTATGCAACCTGCAATATATGCTTCCTACCTGTTAATACCTGCAAAAGAAAAAAAAAACAAGTATCAAAACTTCTTAGACTTAAAAGAAATAACTAAAAAAATAAAATCAAGCCTATCCGAAAAACAAAAGCAAAAGCAATCTATATCTGACTTAATTTTTTTACCTAAACTACAAATTAGTAAAAATAAACTCTTGAATTCAATTACACCGTTACAGTCCCCGGCAACGGTGCCAAAAACTTGTTGCAGATTTAACTAACCTAAATAAATAGGTTAATTTAACCTAATTTTAATAACTGCAAGTGCACAGTGTCTAACTGGTAGACAAGGGCAAGTACAGGTCGATCCCACAAGGACTGTGGTTGCAATTAAATTCAGAGTTTATTTAAACTAATTTAAATTCGGGCTACAACAATTAAAATATCTAAACTAAAAATCAAATTAAAAACAAAATAAAAAGTTTTAAAGAATATGAGAAGGGAAACCAAGGCATTGACTCCACCACAGGTTCTTTGAGATTTGTGTAATCCAAACTATTATTTTCAAGAATTAACATGACTAACCTAAAGATTAATCTAAGTTTGCAATTGATTTCAGCAAAGGTATAAACCCCTAGCATTGCGTGTCTTCTTACGACACACACAATCACAGGTTTATTTTAACTAATCCTAAACCCCTAGCATTGCGTGTCTTTTTACGGCACACACAATCACAGATTCAGATTAATTGATTGAATCAGGCTTTGAATGTCAACAAAGAGTACTTCTAACTACCGACTAGTCTAGATAATTAATCAGGATATAATCGGGGAAAGCAAATTATTGAGACTCAGAAATCAAATGTGTTTAACGTTCAAGCATAAAGAAAACAATAAATTTAAATACAACAAACTCTAGGAAACCCTGTGGTTTCATCGTAGCCTTGGCGAAGCGTTTAGCTCTCCATGGTAGTGGTGGTCACAACATCAATGGAGGTGGAAGTCATCTCTGCATGGATGCGAATCCCGAGAAAAAAGAGTACATAAGCTTTGTTGTGGTACAGAGCAGAAACCAGAATGTCAATAGCGTAAAACAAAATTTTGAATCTTTCCCGCGCTTCTGCTACAGTACCCATCGTTCTCATCAGAACAACGCCTGCTCCGCCGCTGTTCTTCGTTCCTGGCAAGCTTCCTCACCTCGAACCTGGTTCTGAACCTGCAAAAGAGAGAGAGGGTGAAGAAAGAATGAGATGACACAAAGAAAACGAAGGAGGATGCGAAACAGGGAGGCCTCTGTCGCGAGCTCTGTCTCGCGTGGTGGTGGTGGTGGTCACGTGGTCTGTTCGTGACGGTGGTCGTGAGAGAGGGATGCAGAAAGGAGGTCGAGACGAAGAGAAGCCGAGAGAAGAGAAGAAGAATCTGTGGCGAGGTGGAATAGAGTCGCGGTGGTTGCGGCTCTGTTTCGCGGCGGCGGCGGTTGATGGCATGTTCTGTTGATGGTGGATGTGTGAGAGAGAGAGAGATGGTGGTGGCGGCTTTGTTCTGGACAGAGAGGGTGGTGGTCTATTTCGGTGGCGAGGTGAGGTTTGTAACGTGAAACAGGGTTGTCACGCCCCTGTTTCACGATGGTTAGTGACGGTGGTGGTGGTGGCTGTGGGGCGTGATGACGTGAAATAGGGTTGTCACGCCTCTGTTTCAGTGGGATGAAGGAAGAGGTGGTTGTTGGCTGAGAGAATGAGTTGAGAGATGACGAGATGAAGGGTGATGGTGGGATTATCGCACTGCCGGCTCTCCTATCGAACGAGGATTTCCGGCAGGGTGGATTGATGTGGTGGCTGAAAAAGAGAATAGGGGAAAGGGATGTTGAAGAAGAGAGGATAAGCTTTCTCTAAGATGGGGGGAGCTAAATAGGGTTCTCCTATTATCTTGGGCTTGGGTTTTTAGGTTATCATTTTGGGTTTGGGCTTAGGTTAAATTAGGTGGACCTAGGTTTATTAGAGTTAGATTTAGATATGTCTCACTCTACTTTGTACCACCGCTAGAATCGACCAATTGTCATTCCTTAAATTGTCGCCTTAATACGATTTCATCGTTTAAGCTCAAATTCTTGCAAAGACATGAAAACGAAATAATTATTATAAAATATAATAATCGAAACACTAACATATATAAATTAAAGGATATATTATGTAATAATTATGTGAATATCAAATACCCCCAAACTTATATTTTGCTAGTCCTCGAGTAAAACAATAAAAATAAAATTCTAATTCACTTTCGCAGGAATCATCGGTTGCACTTACCTTAAACGTGCAACAAGGCTTTAAACCGCTAGATTACCTCGAGTGGACGAGTTATAGTCTCGTGAGGGTTTCCAGAAATGTTACCCACAAACATTATGACTTATAAATTTTCAAAACATGGTAACTCAGTCTATTATCCTCAGAGTAAGAATTTAATTGCCAAAAAATTTTGAAAATAGCTAACAGTCTCACAATAATATATCAAAGAGTTTCACAATAATTTAATAATACCCAAAGGTTAAATAAATTTCATCAATTATTCCCAACTAGAAGTGTGTGTGTGCATGGCCATATCAACATAACTTTTTATTTCAGAGTAAAACAATTACTAAATCTCCTTTAGAAAGTTTGTTTTGACTTCAAACCTCTCATGTCACTCACAATAAAACACTCAGAGATTTGTTATTTCACTCAGTTTATATGTGAGGAAAAGAGTAAATAATGGAAAACAATCATCTCACATATAGTAATATGAAGAACGGACTTTTCAAGAATGGAATGAATATGATCTCATGGACAGGAATATCAATTACTTTTGAGAATGTTAAATCATACACCATAGTTCTTATTTATTTAATCTCCACATCTTCGAAACTAACCATCTCTTAAGATCAACTAGGACTTCAATAGGTTGTAATGGGGCTTAGGTAATGGCTAACAAAGAATGGAAAAAGGTATACGAAAAATCTCTAAGAATGTATACACCCATTAAACTAACACAAGGGCTATGAAGAGTAAATCAATGTTCTAACCATCAATTACTTTCTTCAAATTTTTTTTTTCAACTACATGCTTTTCCTCTTCTACTCAATAGAATGTTTCAACACTGAGGACTCATGGTATATTTGACTCTGCTCCTTCTAATTACCCATTTCCAACAAACATTCATCCATATACATTCTTAGATAAATTGGGTATTGATAAGGGGTTAACAAATAAAAGGCTATCAACGGCTCAAAGGGAACTAATGAGTGGGTAAGTAAAAAGGCTAGAAAAGGTTTAAGAAAAACTTGCCTACATCATTTCTTAAGTTCATGTTGGTATTATGACATCTCAACTAAATAAACTAAAAAGTTCTAGTGCAATAATTTAATTTTAATGTCATTCTCAAAGCAATTGATAAAAAAATGAGAATAATGAGATCATCAACGATATAATGCGAACTCAAGAAAAATTAGAGTATATTTATCCAACACTCAGAAAGAAAATAATGGCTTAAAACTTTAACGAGTTAAGTCTCCACTATTATTCTAAGGTTTCTAGCTCATATCTCACTCATCAACTTCAAGTCATGCTAATATGGCTTATAGTGCAAAAAGTAATCGAGTTGAAAAAATCTCATGAAATAGACCTAACTTAAGAATTATATCAAATCATATGTTTTCCTGTTGATATATAAAGGTGACAAGTGAAAAATTTTCACACAATCATAATTAACTATGTACTCAATGGAGATTGAGTAGAATACAATAGTAAATTGTGAAATAAATTTTAGTTCAAAATTTCTTGAAAAATGCAAAAAAATACTCAAAACCTCACCCCCAAACCTAAACCAAACATTGTCCTCAATGTATAAAATGATGATCATGACAAATGCAGGAAAAATAAAATATAAGTGTTAGAGTGATATTACCATGGGAAAAGTTTTACCAATTTCTACGAAATCTTCCACCAATGAATGCTCAGAGACATAAGAACTGTGGACTCATCATGATAAATTGATAAAAACAATACAGGACTCAAATGAAAAAAATTAAAAAAAATTACATGTATCAGTTGTAAGTCAAAATTGTTACGGAGCTAACGAGTATAAGTGAAATGCAACTAGAAAGAACTCGAAAATCAATCCAGACTAACCATCATGACACAACTGAAGCTAGGCTGCCTCCTAGGAGCGCTTGGTTTAATGTCGTCAGCCCGACATATATTCTCCCTCGTGAATGATATATCATGAAGTGACGAGGAAGAACATAGGGAGCATTCACCTCCAAACCTAGTCTATGATAGAAACGAGTCAAAAGGGTTAAGGAATCATATACCAACAACCTGAAAAGTTGAAGATCAGTCCACTAAAAAATAGCAACCACATACGACACAAGATATACTAGCACATCCCAAAAGCTGCAAGGACACCATCTAAAATCATATAGAAATGGTAAAAAAGCTCGCATTCCTTGGAAGTCAATAGGGATCTTAAACATGAATAGGTCGCAAGTAGTGATATGCAACAAAGGAGCATCCCTTACTCCTAAAATGGAACATCCTAAGTCTGGTTCCAAATCAGAAGATTGGATAATTTCCACATCAGGATGGTGAAAATTGAAATCATCTCTGACCAACAATGGATCCATATAGGTAGCATCAGTCAATATGAAAGGGATGAAAAGTGGTATGTCTATAAATATGTCGGGTGGTACAGGTTCATCGTAACAAAATGGATTACACCAAGGTGATGAGTTAGATGTCGCAACAACACCCCCAAACCTAGAATTAGCACTACCTATGGCATGTAGTCTCTCATTAAATATATCTCCCGACTTCTTTGGGACAACCTGTTTTGAATTCAATATAGATAAAATAATAACAGGCAAAGTATCATCAGTACCTGAAAACGCATACCTGTGGGTGTCAGGTAATTGTTTAAGGTCAAGCTCAGGTGGCTCAACTGATGGGACTAGCTTTGACTCACTGAGTGGAAGAGGCTCCACTTTAGACTTCCATTTATAACTAGGATCCACAATGGGGACTGAGTCAAACAAATCATTGACTTCCCTAATGGAATCATCAACATCAAAGTCCAAACTAGAATGAGTCAAACAAGCCTCTAAATGGTCATGTGTATCATGAAAACAGTCAAGGGGAGACTCTAAAGACTGTTCACAGTTTGATTCTATGCATGAGTCACTAGGAAGACATATGTCGAGTGGGGTCTTCATGAAAATGTGGGGAAGGGAATGGGTCAGGAAGAAAAGTAGTTGCGATCACATTATCTGCAAAAACATCATTTGACTCAGATTCCGATGTGTTACCAGTTATGAATTGACCCTCTGAATTTTGAACAGAGTGACTAGGAACTCTTCCTAACTCACTTTCAGATACTGCCTCAGTAATATGATCCACAACTATCTCAAGTCTTTGAGTCGTGGCTATCAACTCATATATGTCCTTAGAATTCTGAATAATTATACTTGTTGAGCGCTGTAAATACTGATTAATCGTTTTCTCTAAACTTGATGTGTTGGATGGAGGAACTTGGTTATGGTGGGGCATTACATGATTAGGGTATTTAGGAGCCTGAGAGAAAATATGTCCTCCTTGGTGTGAGTGATGAGCCCAAGAGAGATTTTGATTATTGGCGAAATTAGGGCTGTGATAGTTGAACTTTGAATTATAACCAGGTCACCAATTAGCATTAAAAGAATGGATTTGCTCAGCGAAATATTCAGGATAATCATATTGCAAATCACAATCATCTGTAGAATGACTAGGACTCGAACATGCAACACAACCCTCAAATGAAACATTAGTGGGAGGTAGTGGTTGAGTCAAATTTATAAGTGTATCTAATTTCTGAGTCATCGTCATAAGAGTTGTTTCAAGCTTCGAGGTAGAAGGGGAGAAGTAATCCTTAAAGTCTTTATCCTCATTAGAAGGGGAGAGGAAGTCAGGATAATATGCGAAACCTGAGTTGTAATAATCTGAATATGGAACATAATCAGGTTGTCGCATGGGATTAAATTCATTCCTGCGAGATGGATAATTATTGAGGTTCATTTTTTTTAATTATGCAAGCCTAACCTATATATGAAGATAACCTAACTCTAAAAAAAAATTAAAATGGTAAATCATAATCAGGACCTATATGATGCGCAAGCAAGATGAATGGAAAACGACCCTAGATAAGTACCTAGCAATACAATCATTCAGATTGCCTTCGGGTACTACGCAGCTGATAGTTATAGCCCCACGAAAATTTGAGGTTTTTATGAAGCAAATTAATCTCGTGAGAAACTAATTTACTAGGTAGAGGCTGTAACGTCTGATAATCCCTACAAGCACTCTTTTTTTTATTACCTATGTTTGTTACTAATCAAGGGCTGAAATCCATTTTAATTAGCCTATCCACGGGAGAGAGCACGGAGTTCCCAGCATAAAAAATATCCTGAAATCTAATTGCTCCTACCTCCTTTTCTACCTTCAGTTTAAAGTGTAATGCCAGTTTCAGAACTATTCCAAGATTGGATATGTTCCTTCACTTGACTACTTTAAACTTTCAAGTTTCAAAAGAGGGGTCCTATGAGCGTCTTGTCCTAATTTATCTTGCTACAAATTTTAATAGTGAGGGCTTAGGTCCCTAACCCTAAAATAGATGGTGGTTAACCTATCCGCGAGAGAGAGCACGGAATTTACAGCATCAGAAATATCTTCAATCTATTCAAATTTGCATGCAATTCTAGCTAAAAACAAAACAAGCAAAACACACAGTAATCCACTCAGAAACCGCATGCAGATGCGGTGGGAAGAAGTTACCTCCAGCGTGAACCTCTCTTGGGTTACTTGTGACGTCGGGTAGAAGTCGAGTTGACGTTGATCAGAAGCACCATCCACCTGCCGGGCTCGCTGACTTCTGAGAGTGTCCACGCGATAGCAACCTGTAAACAATTCAAACCTTGTGCTTTTTGTTTTGTTTTTTTGTATTTTTTTATGCAACCTGCAATATATGCTTCCTACCTGTTAATACCTGCAAAAGAAAAAAAAAACAAGTATCAAAACTTCTTAGACTTAAAAGAAATAACTAAAAAAATAAAATCAAGCCTATCCGAAAACAAAAGCAAAAGCAATCTATATCTGACTTAATTTTTTTACCTAAACTACAAATTAGTAAAAATAAACTCTTGAATTCAATTACACCGTTACAGTCCCCGGGCAACGGTGCCAAAAACTTGATGCAGATTTAACTAACCTAAATAAATAGGTTAATTTAACCTAATTTTAATAACTGCAAGTGCACAGTGTCTAACTGGTAGACAAGGGCAAGTACAGGTCGATCCCACAAGGACTGTGGTTGCAATTAAATTCAGAGTTTATTTAAACTAATTTAAATTCGGGCTACAACAATTAAAATATCTAAACTAAAAATCAAATTAAAAACAAAATAAAAAGTTTTAAAGAATATGAGAAGGGAAACCAAGGCATTGACTCCACCACAGGTTCTTTGAGATTTGTGTAATCCAAACTATTATTTTCAAGAATTAACATGACTAACCTAAAGATTAATCTAAGTTTGCAATTGATTTCAGCAAAGGTATAAACCCCTAGCATTGCGTGTCTTCTTACGACACACACAATCACAGGTTTATTTTAACTAATCCTAAACCCCTAGCATTGCGTGTCTTTTTACGGCACACACAATCACAGATTCAGATTAATTGATTGAATCAGGCTTTGAATGTCAACAAAGATACTTCTAACTACCGACTAGTCTAGATAATTAATCAGGATATAATCGGGGGAAAGCAAAATTATTGAGACTCAGAAATCAAATGTGTTTAACGTTCAAGCATAAAGAAAACAATAAATTTAAATACAACAAACTCTAGGAAACCCTGTGGTTTCATCGTAGCCTTGGCGAAGGGTTTAGCTCTCCATGGTAGCAATGGTCACAGCATCAATGGAGGTGGAAGTCATCTCTGCACGGATGCGAATCTCGAGAAAAGGAGTAGACAAGCTTTGTGGTGGTACAGAGCAAAAATCGGGATGTCAATAGCGTAAAACAAAATTTTGAATCTTTCTCGCGCTTCTGCTACAGTACCCGTCGTTCTCATCCGAACAACGCCTGCTCCGCCGCTGTTCTTCACCTCCGATCTGGTTATGAACCTGCAATAGAGAGTGAGGTTGAAGAAATAATGAGATAACACAAAGAAAACGAAGGAGGATACGAAACAGGAGGCCTCTGTCGCGAGCTCTGTCTCGAATGGTGGTGTGGTCACGTGGTCTGTTCGCGACGCTGGTCGTGAGAGAGGGATGCACGAAGGAGGTCGAGACGAAGAGAAGCCGAGAGAAGAGGAGAAGAATCTGTGGCGAGGCAAAACAGAGTCGCGGTGGTTGTGGCTCTTTTTCGCGCGGCGGCGGCTGATGGCGTGTTCTGTTGATGGTTGATGTGTGTGAGAGAGAGAGATGGTGGTTGCGGCTATGTTCTGGACAGAGAGGTAGTGGTCTGTTTCGGTGGCGAGGTGAGGTTTGTAACGTGAAACTGGGTTGTCACGCCCCTGTTTCACGGTGGTTAGTGACGGTGGTGGTGGTGGCTATGTGGCGTGATGACGTGAAACAGGGTTTTCACGCCCCTGTTCAGTGGGATGAAGGAAGAGGTGGTTGTTGGCTGAGAGAACGAGTTGAGAGATGACGAGATGAAGGGTGATGGTGGGATTATCGCACTGCCGGCTCTCCTATCGAGCGAGGATTTGCCAGCAGGGCGGATTGATGTGGTGCCGGAAAAAAAGAGGAGGGAAGAAGGGAATGTGGAAGAAGAGAAGCTTTCTCTAAAATGGGGAGCTAAATAGGTTATCCTATTATCTTGGGCTTGGGTTTTAGGTTAACATTTTGGGTTTGGGCTTAGGTTAAATTAGGTGGACCTAGGTTTATTAGAGTTAGGTTTAGATATGTCTCACTCTTACTTGTACCACCACTAGAATCGACCAATTGTTATTCCTTTAAATGTCCGCCTTAACACGATTTCATCATTTAAGCTCAAATTCCTACAAAGACATGAAAATGAAATAATTATTAATAAATATAATAATCGAAACACTAACATATATTAAATTAAGGAATATATTATGTAATAATTATGTGAATATCAAATACCCCCAAACTTATATTTTGCTAGTCCTCGAGTAAAACAATAAAAATAAAATTCTAATTCACTTTCGCAGGAATCATCGGTTGCACTTACCTTAAACGTGCAACAAGGCTTTAAACCCCTAGATTACCTCGAGTGGACGAGTTATAGTCTCGTGAGGGTTTCCAGAAATGTTACCCACAAACATTATGACTTATAAATTTTCAAAACATGGTAACTCAGTCTATTATCCTCAGAGTAAGAATTTAATTGCCAAAAAATTTTGAAAATAGCTAACAGTCTCACAATAATATATCAAAGAGTTTCACAATAATTTAATAATACCCAAAGGTTAAATAAATTTCATCAATTATTCCCAACTAGAAGTGTGTGTGTGCATGGCCATATCAACATAACTTTTTATTTCAGAGTAAAACAATTACTAAATCTCCTTTAGAAAGTTTGTTTTGACTTCAAACCTCTCATGTCACTCACAATAAAACACTCAGAGATTTGTTATTTCACTCAGTTTATATGTGAGGAAAAGAGTAAATAATGGAAAACAATCATCTCACATATAGTAATATGAAGAACGGACTTTTCAAGAATGGAATGAATATGATCTCATGGACAGGAATATCAATTACTTTTGAGAATGTTAAATCATACACCATAGTTCTTATTTATTTAATCTCCACATCTTCGAAACTAACCATCTCTTAAGATCAACTAGGACTTCAATAGGTTGTAATGGGGCTTAGGTAATGGCTAACAAAGAATGGAAAAAGGTATACGAAAAATCTCTAAGAATGTATACACCCATTAAACTAACACAAGGGCTATGAAGAGTAAATCAATGTTCTAACCATCAATTACTTTCTTCAAATTTTTTTTTTCAACTACATGCTTTTCCTCTT
>QNQO01007291.1:0-62952 GCA_003290165.1 Berberis thunbergii | reverse complement strand
CTTAAATAAAAACTTCGATCGACTAAATGTCGATTAACGAAGTGAAAGTCGACGAAACGAGTCAACTAAGAAAAAAACGACTTTGAGCACTAGAGTCAACCAATGAAGCCAAAGGAATGAACAATCAACTTAACAAAAAAACTTCGAGTCCACTGAGATGTCGATTTAACAAAGTGAAATTGATGAATGAGTCAGCTAAGTTAAAACGACTTCGGATCAATAGAGCGTCAACCAACAAACCAAAGTGGACTAGAACGAATCATTTAACATAAAAACTTTGAGTCGACTGAACGTCTAGTTAACGAAGAAAAAGTTGTATGAACGAGTCAATTAAGTAAAACAACTTCAGTCTTAACTAGACGTCAACCAAAGGAGCCAAAGTGGACGAACAGTCGACTTTAACATAAAACTTCAAATCGACGAACGTTGAATTAACGAAGAAAAAATAGATGAACGAGTCAACCAAGTAAAAAAAACTTCGAGTCGATTAACGAAGTAAAAACTGAACGAATGAACAAGTAAAAAGACTTTGAACCGACTTGAGACGTCGAGTTACGAAGTAAATGTTAACGAACGATCAACAAAGTAAAAACAACTTCGAATAAACCGAATCAACAAACCAATTGAAGGAGACAATTCTATTTTGATCAGACAAACAGAGCAAACAACGAAGAACAAATTAGCACAGCCCAGGAGAGCCTTGGATTAACACACTAGATCAACAAAGTAAAGTAAGTGACAAAACGATTTTTTCGCAAAAGCTCCGAACGACAAACGCAAGATTAGACATACATACTAAGCAAAAAATTAAAATAAGCAAAATACTGACAGGGATATAGCTTTAAAAATAAAGCTGGAATACAAATCATCAGACAACAACGACGAACGAACAAAATCAACAAGAAGAAAAGCAAAGGGGAAAACTTATGTCCTTTATTCAAAAACTATTCTATACATTCAAAGATAACAAAGAATAAAAGATTAAGGGAAATATCTATAACATCTTCAGCATACCATCTGCGGAAGAGGAAGCCAGATCATTGACAGAGACTTTCTCTTCAAGAGAGAAGTGGCGGCTCTTCAATGGTTGGATCATCCAGAGGTCTTCAACACCCATTCATCTCGAAGGTCCAATAACTAGATACGGTATTGAGACAAATCAACACCAAGACCCTCAATATAATCCAGAAGCTTATTGACAATCGATAATGCTCTGCCAATCTGCCACCTCCATAACTCGAAGCCTGTCCTAACATAAGCAAGCTCGCTCTGGTCGCAAAAGTTTTCCCTCAGCAGTAGTGAGCATTGCGAGGAATCAACCTTTGACCTCGTCAAGTGAAGCCAGTAATTGCTAAACCCTTTTTTCGCAATCGCTATTTTTAGAGTGCTCTATCATGGAACACATGGCCTCATCATGAAACGCCTTCTCTTCGGAAAACTATTTCTCCACATCATGCAAACGCGGATGAATACCGTCTCATTAAGCTCTTAAAGATTCGAGCGCAGTCACAGATCGATCCCGTGCATCCTTTACTCTGGCCAACGAAGCTTGAGCAAACCTAGCCGCTTTGATCCGCCCAGAACATCACATTTTTAACTTGTCGTATTGATAAAGAACATGGGAAAATACCAATAGCAGCATGAAGGGCTTCATTTCCAGAGAAATCACAAGATTATGATAGACCTGATAACCTAAACCCGTCACCCCTCGTAAGCAAGATGAGTCATCATGTCCATTACAACCTAAGACCATCAAAAATGAAGGCCACTCCACCAATCGTCTATGCCATTCATTAAGTCGTCCTGCATTGCCAAACTGAGAAAACCAGCAAAACATTTCGTCTGATTTGACCCGAATCTCTTCGGATAGTTTATTCCAACTGATTTTGCGAATGAAGGACGCATGATCCGAAAGTACGGAGAAACCACCACCTATAGCCGGGAAAGAAAGAACAGTATGAGAACCATACTTATCTTCTCGTTGCACAACAAGAAATGAACAGTAGCAAATCCAACCAAGGATTGTGCATTTTTCGGGTTAATTTTGGTATCTTGATTTTTAGAAATATTTCGGTGTGTAAAAAAAAACGTAAAAATTTTGAGGGGATACATGAAATATGTAATGCATTTCAAGGTATAACAAATATATGAAAAAATGCATAGTAAATAAATCTATTAAACACATTAAATGAAGCCTAAATAGCGGAAAAAATGAAATCAACTTATAATTAGAAATTTTGAGGTTTGTTTCAAAAATCAATACTAATTAGAAGAAATGATAGTTAGAAAAATTCGAAATTTATGAAAAATAATTGAAATTTATTGGAAAAATAGAAAATTTGATCACTGAGTTATGTGTTTTTGGCGAAAAAACCGATTTACGAAAAAAAACTCAAATTTTATTGAATAACTTCTAAAAATTGTAAATTTATATTCCACTTTTTTCTTTTCGTAATTCAAAAAACTGAAATTTCAGTGAAATTTCGCGAAAACTCATTCCATGGTTCCAAAAAGAACAAAATACCCAACCAGGCTGTAAAAGGTGGGACCTCCACCCAATTATCAACAGAGAAGGAAAAAATAACGTAGAGACCGTGTCTCGGGAACTTGATCGCTATTGCTAATTCCTTATACTTGACAACAACCAGTTGAAACATCTTGTCGTCTAAGGATCGAGGCCTCGTTAGAACACTTAGCAGCGACAAGACCAATAAAAAACAGAAGAGTCTTTTCACCATCGTCCAACGGGCGAATGTATATTTCGCTCCTCTCCAAATGCCAACTTCATCTCTTCTGTTTCTTGCAGAGAGTAGTGATCCTCCCGTACAGGTTCTCTATCAACAAAACCCGAGTAAAGAAAAACACGACAAATAGAGTCAACAAGCCGTTTCTTCTTCAGAATACGGCCAAAACTCATAAACAACCGCTTCGACGACAATACTCCTCGATACTTTTCCTTATTGAAAGTCGGACCGGTAGCAGTGCTAATAGGAGCATTGAGATCTATAACATCCGAGCTCACTTTTGATCAACGACAACATTACCACCATCAACGACGACAACACGGGCATCAATCTCAGCGGCTTGCCTCTCAGTTAGCAGAGCCGCTCGGCTTCATTCATGACGTACAAACCGCTGCACCTCACTATATCATTAGTAAGATAGGTGTCCAAAGGAACCACAAGAAGTTGCAAAAAACGCTCGTTGATAACCTGTTCTTCAACGGTCAATTGCAGATTCCTCCATTTGATAGGAACCTGAAAAGACCTTACTATCTGCTGACTCCGTAAATTGAAGTAACCATAGTGGGTAGACGCATAAAACCAATCTTTGACCAACTCCTGATGTCATCATTAAGGTTGCAAAAACATACGGGAAACAAGGAAACATGTGCGATCGAGTTTCACGCTAAACCTCAGCAAATAATGCAAATTTCAGCAGTTAAAGGAATACCAGAAAAGATGGCACTAACATATGTGGAAACCAACCCTCCAACCGTTCGATCCCATCTAAGCAGGGGAAATACCCAGAAAATCTAGATAAGACCATAATAGCTCCGGAACTGATAATCGAAGGCCGACATAAAACATACGAGGGTAAAACGCAATATATTATTTCCCGGACGACAAGGACTATCATTTTCACGAGGAAGAACGATCTCAAGTCGGAAGACAAAGAATAATTGGAACAGACACTATCCAAGGTAGCCTGATAAGTCTTTTTTAGGGAAAAATGAGCTTCACATGTAGCAAGCTACTCATCGTCGAGTAGATCATCAACAGACATCGCGAATAGCAAGAAAAGATGGAAAAAAGTAATAGGAAATAAGATATAACCCTAATAGCAAAGATGGCGTAAAGGAGGAAGCAAAGTCGTCACATCACTTTTTATACAACCGGGGCAACGAAGAGACTGCTCACGGAGCGACATACGAGACATAATGCGTGCGAAATTCCCAAGAAAATATGCGTAAACGAACAGACAACAAATCGATACGATCAACCGATTGAAAGTTATTAATAACATTAAGTTCAGTGCAAAGGTGTAGTTGAAATATCAACCGCCACACAGTTAGTGGATACATGAACATACCCACTAACTAAAGGGAGAGTAGCTGATGATACATCAAAATAGACGATCATCACGACCATACATGTGCTTAGAACCCATAACAAGAATATAAGTCCAATCTATTGGGCCAGTTCATAAAACCAATTACAGATAACAGATAAGGCCGCCACGAAAAGACATAAACAAAGCCTGAATCCAGGCTCGAATGAATCAAAGCTCGAATCCAAGCCCGACACGAGTTCTCTCATAAAAAAGAGGAACATTGCATAAAAAAATGTGGATCGAGTTACGCCTCCACGGATGCATCTCCATTAAGGAGGTAAATTGTTATGAGAAACTTTTCATTTCGTTGCGCCTCACACGCTTAAGTCACGCGGAGAATTAATCATGTCCATTATAAAAAGTAAAGAAAACATTCGACACAAGTATGCAACTTTAACTGATTTTATCCAAATTTCTTTCTTCTTAAGACAAAGTTGTTGACTCAATCATCAGAGTACCTTCGACCATAAAAAATGTAGTCTTGACAGTCTAACATCTGTTTTGCATGACAAACTCACAAGAGAACGATTTTTAAACGCATCAATAATAGTTAGCATGCATTTGGTGGATGACATGGAAGATAAAGCCACATGATCTAGAAGGTCCAATCCACCTCGAAATAGTCAACGAGGAGACAGTGAAGATTGGCTGTCTGATTCATGTTCATGAGAATGTGTTAGGGAGGTTGAAGTAGGGATTCAGATAGATGTGTAAGTGTATGATGGGTTGGAAGAAGACGCGAGGAGGATGGGGAAAGTTTCTTTGTTGGTTGCTGTCCCTCGGCTGAAGAAGACCTTGAACTTTACTCCATATTTCTGTATGTAACTTTGTTCTGAAGGCTTAACGTATTCCTCATTTACATTGGGCGTTTCATTCATATGCTCAGTTCCTGTTCCAGATCTACGCTCACCACCGGACAATCAAACAATAATACATGTCTTTCAGATATATTGTTAGTTGCCTAATACTGGAAGAGGATGCAAATTTAGTTTTTGCTGTTTGACGAAATAGGAGGTAAGGTCCTCTCAGTAAACTAGATGATTACCCCTTGCCACCCTGACCACAAAAAAAATGTGAAACTCCAATTTCTAAAGTTCATATCTTTTATTTTGTTAAAGAATCAAAGCACACCACAATGTTTTGTACAAATTTACTTACCGTTTGTTGTAAATTTGGGCACAACATGATTTTCCTGATGTGGAGAGCACTGCACAATCTTTGTTGTTGTTCCATGGATTTCTCATAAACCAGATACCATAACCGAATTGATGTAGTTGTTGCTGCAGTTGTCGATGATGTTTAAGTTGCGATGAGGAAAGAGAGTTAAGATGGTGGTAAATGTCATGTTTTGTAATTGCTTGCAGGAACAAGTAATATCAAAACTTGTGAATTAATTGCAAACATCCATTCTCCTCTAAGAACATTCCCTCTAAGATAAGCTAATTTTACTTTTTTCCATATTCCAAAGAGTGAAAAGGATACCAAAACGAACCATTTCTCTTACTTTCTTTAATGAAAACTACCAGAATTTCTGTTAAGATTTAATTTAGGGATTCAATTTTGAGTTCAGGGTGGTCCTGAATCAAGACAAGATATATAATATCCTATTTTTATCTCTCTTTCACTTACATAAGGCAACGACTTTTAACATCATATCATCTATTGTTCTATACCTTCTTTCTTTTTCACACCACCATAAAAAAAATACTCAAACGTAAATACCGTTCTTCAACAACTCAAGCCTTTCATCCTTCTCATTCTTCACGGTTCCTCAACAAAAACAACCCAACATTCTCACATTCACCTTATTCCAAATACCTATTGCACAATTAACCCCCATTTTTTTTTTCATTTTCTTACAAACCCCAATCAAGAAAATCAATCAGGTTCTCTGCAAATGATGCACCCAAAGTGTGAACGTACCCTCTTATTCACCAAGCATCACTACCTCGCCGACAACACCATCACTACGCCACGCCCCATCATCGTCTGCCACCCCGCCACCACCTCCTTATTCTCTTCCTCATATTTTTTTTCCTCTCTCCATCGTTCTTTGCAAGGACTCCGTGAGGATGGGTTCCCCACTCGTGGTGGCAAAATAATTTTGCCCTTGCATAGGCTCCCACGAGAGGAGAACCATCCTCGCATAGACCTCTGCTTGTAGGGGTTCTCCATTTGCAAGAGGTTGTGTGAGGGCCAAATTTGTTTGCTCTCGGAGAAGTCGCTGCGAGTGGGGAACCCATCCTCGTGAAATCTTCTTTGAGGGCAATGGAAAAAAAACCAGACTCTAAGGTGATGGTGACAGGTTGAATCGAAAAAGAAAATGGTTGTGTGACGATGGAATGATAATGGTGACTCGAGGAAGAATGGTTGAATCGGGGAAGGAGGTCTGCATGGACTGCGAGATGGAAAAATTGTCTGAATCAATGTAGAGAGCGCTGCGAAATGGTGGTGGATGGGTTGTTGTGTGAGCGATGAAGGCAAAAATGAGAGACGGTGAAGGGTTGAATTGGGAGATGGGAGTGTTGTGAGATGGTGATACAATGAAAAAGGGGCATGAGACGGGAGTGAAGGAAAAGTGTGAGAGAAAATGAAGATCTCATTCTCTATCACCTGTGTGTTAAGGGAAGAAGAAGAAGAAGAAGAAGAAAGAAAGAAAGAAAGAAAGAATTCTTCGGTTCTTTTTTTTTAATTGGTGGTGTGAGAAAGAAATGAGATGTGAAACAATAAATATGTTGTGATAAAAAGTCGCTGCCTTACAACAAACTCACTTCTTTTGTTGGCATGGATGTAAGGACTATCATGCATACTTATATGCAAAGAGTTTGAAATGGAAAATATTAGAGGTGAGTTGAAAGTTATGTTTGTATTTTGCAAATTTATATCTTATTCTTGTCAGCTTCAAATAATCAACTATCACAAGCATGATCCTTTTAATTTTATCCTTAAGAATAAAAATACACTAACCCACTATGAAGCATGGAGTATGGGTTTGATCCAAGTAAGCCCAAACCCAAAGTCCACCCTACATTTTTGACGTTATTTCGAATTCAGTGGTGTACATAATGGTTTAATGACTTTAATCCAATTGCTTTGAGAATAACATTGTTTTGCTACATGGTGTCCTCGAAGGAAGAAGCCATCTAAAAATTGGCGTATGCTACTCTGTGCAATAAACACACGATATTCTTTACACAGAGTGAAAAAATAATTTGCATCGTGTTCACTTCACAACAACTTGGTTGGTAGGAGAAATTTCAAAGTATTTGGATATTTATCACATATGTTTTCCCTTTACAAGGACAATCCTTGTGTTCATGGTAAAATATCATAAAATCGTGTTTAATAGTGCTATACATAGACAAAATTGTTATCATAATAGAAAAAGATAATATAATGAAGTTCTCGACTAGTAACTTCTGAAAGAACCCCACAACAAGAAAAACGATGCAAACAACTAGTTAAAGAAAAAATAAATTTTCATTTTATGAAATTAAAATTAAAATTGAAAACCATAACGTTGACAATTATTTTAGTTACATTTCATGGGAATACTTGTATATTAATGGGAATGTTTGTAGAAACTTGACCATGATATTTACCTTTTTGCCCTATTAGTTCGTGCGTATTCCATTTTGGGTGCCATTAGTTATCAAAATTCAGTCAAACACCCAAATTGAGCCTTGACTATTAAGTCAAGGATGTGGGCTAGCGAAAAATCCAAGCTTTTATAAAGTCAAAACTGCCATTCGTTAAGGATCACGTGCAAAGAGTGGGCGAGAGTGAAGAAAAAAGGTCAAGAGAGAAGAGAGGGTGGTGGTGTCCTTTAGCAGGTCCGAAAAATTGGATGGTGGTATCAAAGATGGGATTTGGTGGTGTCAAAAAGTCGTTGTCTAGAATTAATTCACTTGGACAAAAAAAATCAATTATAAACGTAGTGGAAATCGTATTCACTTGATTTACAGTTTACACAGTTTTAATTGATTTAGTTGAAAAAATTTGACTTCTTGACCAATAACAGTAAACTATCTTTGCATCTGTAATTGTTTGATTGTGTGTTTATTTATTTAGACACCCATAAAAGTCAGAGAATAAAATATGATTGCTCTTTCAAGAAGACTAACTCTTTTCTGTAAGGGACTATCAGTGGTGTTGTGGGGGAGAGAGCAATATGTTGGAACCAATGAGAAATAGCTCTAACAAAACACTTCTCTTTACCCCAATGTAGAGACCTTGTGTTCGAGCTCACAAGTTAGTAAGTATCCCTTTCAGACACAATGTTTTAGTGGCTTGGGTGTTGAGTGAAATTTGATTGGATATTTCTTATGTTTGTTTACATTTTCTTATCTTAACGAACAACATTACGTATGTTAATAAACTACTATAAACAAATAGGGCATACCTATCCCTATTTCTGAAACTGGGTGAATGATAGGAGCATAATTATGCTATTTTAGTACTATGTTTATATATATAATTTTGGCTATTACTTCTTAATTATGATACTAATTTCTATTTTGTGTTTGTGTAGGTTTTTCAATTACAAGATTCCAAAATAGAAGCTAAGAAATGCAAATTGAATTGAATTAGGAATACTTATTGCAAAAGGAAACTATACAAGGAAGGAAACCTAAAGAGCATGATTATAAAAGGGAAGATACTTTGCTTTGGAAAAAAAGACACCCATCCACAAGCCTTCACAAAATCACACAGCCGCAAGCCATCACGAACCCATCCACAACCACACATCTCCATCAGCCTCCATTGCCCCTTCACATCTTGATGTTCACATAATTATTACATAATATACCTCTTAATTTATATTTGTTAGTGTTTCGAATCGTGTATTTTAGTTTAATTATTTTATTTTTGTATTTTGTAGGATTTGGAGTTTAAATGACAAAAGTGCATTAGCGTAGCGAATTTGGAAATTCATAGACAAATTGACGAAGTGGAGCGGGAGACACTTAAGCCAAAGATTAAGAGAACCAAAATAAATAAATAAGAAAATTAGTTTTGAATTTTGGTGGAACAAATGAGTAATATGGATGAACATAGCCAAACCCACATTTCCTGTTATATTTGCTTTCCAATTATATTTGGTTTCTTTTTGTATTTGATTTCCAATTTATATTTGGTTTCCAATTTATATTTGGTTCCCAATTTGTTTTTGGTTTACAATTTGTATTTGGTTTCCAATTGGGTTTCCAATAAGGAGTTGTTTCTTTCTACCATAAAACAACACAAAGGGAAGAGAAGCACACAACGCTTCAACAGCCGAGTACGCATCGCTAATCCACCACGTGCAGCCATGAAACTCTACACCGTTATTGTTGTCATCACCTTCACCATGTGTCACTAAACTTCACGCAAGGCGAAGAAATGAACTCCTAGATGTAACGCACTTAATTGGTATTTGATTTGTTTTATGCTTTCACGATGAATAATGATGTTTACGATTTTCACTTTTATTTAATATAGGAGTTTATGTTATTTTAGTCACAGATTTCATCAACTTTTTCATAGATTATTATTCCGGTGGTTGTATTTTTCTTCTCCATATAAGCTTAGTCACGCTCTTCTTATGTGTGAATTTTTTAAGTATCAATTGATTCCTGTAGGTTAGTCATATGTGATCGTCTTTTATTACGTTATTGTCTCCGAATATATCGTAAATTTAGGATATCACAAATGACAAACCTTTATGCTTTCTAGAAAAAGTGAAATCTAAAATCCATTTACATTAGAATATATTGGTGCATTAAAGACTATTTTTCCGATTATGTTGTTTGGGATGTGAAACATGTAATCGAGTCATCATAGCGAATCAATACTAGTTGGCACGTGAAATCTAGGAGGAATTCTTGGAACCTTATGATTTTTCTAAACTTAATTTTTATTAAACTAAATTAAATTTCATATTTTAAAATTGCTAGAATTTCTTACATTTAGTTTCGCGTAGTTTTTCTTCCTAGACCTTGTTTTGTAGATCGTTTTTCCTCGTGGAATCGACACCCCAATCTTTACTACAATTGACCGCGTGTATTGTTTGGGCGTAATCAAATTTTGGAGCCGTTGTCGGAGATAAACGTCATTCTACAAGGGAGGTTTCGGGTATTATCTTTCTTGCTTACTGTTTTATTTTATTTTTATTTTTAGGTTTTAGGTCCATTTTATTTCTTAAATAAAAAAATTTGAAAAAACAAAAAAGGACATTGGGGGAGTGTGAGTTGGAATAGATACCACTTAGAGAGTTGGCGCTTAATCAGTTATTTTTATGCAGGGCTCACCAGTAGAGAGAGAGTCAGTTCGTTTAGATGATGTGTAATGGAGAGTTTTTGCATAAAGACCCTAACGAGGCCATTGAGTACCTGAATGACCTGGTTGAAAAAGCTCATACTTGGATTGGTTCAAGTGCTACTGAGAGCACGGATAGAACACACTACACCAAAAGGCTTGATTAGCTACACAGAGATGGCCACGGCTCAAAACCGTTAGTTTATTTGCCACAGCCCAAAACCGTGGCTAGAGCCTAAAACCGTACACGCCCAGCTGGAGTCTACCAACTTAAGGAAAAGGACAACCTTAGAGCCTAATTGGATAGAGTGACTAGGGAGTTAGAGACACTTAAGACAAAGGATGGTAGGCCCACACATACTGTTGCCATAGTTGAGCTACATGACGCCTGTTTTATATGCGGGGGAGTTGAACACTTAGCACAGGATTGCCCGACCTTGACTGAGATGAGAGGGGTTTATGAGGAACAATGTAACGCCTTAGGGATGTACAAGATGCCTTACTCAACATTATCTAACACTTACAATTCTGGCTGGAGAGATCACCCTAACTTAGGGTGGAGGTCCGAAGTCGACCAACCTACACACTCACAGGCACAACCACCTAGGTCATACCCTGCACCTCCATGCAATGCGCAATCTAACAGAAGTTCCTTATCAGACACATTACATGCATTTATAGAGACACAAGGTAAAACTAATAAAAAATTTGAGGTTGCATTGACACAGTTGGCAGAAGAAAACAAGGAAATCAAAAGCCAGATAACCAAGCTGACAAGTTAATTAATAGTACATGAGCGGGGCCAATTTCCGTCACAGCCTCAAAAAAATCCGAAGGGCCAACTTATGGCACAAATCTCTACTTCAGACTCTCAGAATGTCAAAGAGGTTAATGCTATCACTACTCAGAGTGGTAAGATTTTAGATGGATCTAGCTCATCCACGACTATAGCACATCCCCAAGTGCAAAAGAGAGCATCCCCGAGGATGAGCCCAACAAGAACATTCCAGTTCTAGTTCCTTTTCCTCAAGCACTAGGACCTACTGGAAAAAATTTAAAAATGCACGGTGAGATTCTAGAACACTTGAAACATGTTAAAATTAACTTACCTTTGTTGCATGTGATTAAACAGGTACCAACTTATGCGAGGGTCATCAAGGATCTATGCACTATTAAGAGGAAACGTCATGTCAAGAAGACTACATTCTTGACAAAACAGGTAAGTGCGGTGATTGAGCAGAAGACACCACCCAAGTACAAAGATCCAGGATGTCCTACAGTCACCTGCCAGATTAAGACTCATGAGTCCGGCTAAGCCTTGTTGGATTTAGGAGCAAGTGTAAATCTGATGCCATATTCTATCTACTTGCGACTAGGTCTAGCAAATATTAAACTCACATATGTGGTACTACAATTGACCGATAGATCGGTTAAGAAGCCAAGAGGAATAGTCGAGGATGTTTGCAGACTGATAAGTTTTACTATCCCGTCGACTTTCTTATTTTAGATACTCTTTCTACGGTTAATATGGAGTCTACAGTTTCGATTATTTTAGGTAGACCTTTTCTTGTCACAGCTAATGCTCTTATCAATTGCAGGAATGGTCTAATGAAGTTGTCTTTTGGGAACATGACTCTGAAGGTCAACATATTCAATATTAGCTAGCAACCACGTGATGATGATGAGTGTCATCATACCTACATGATAGACACGCTGATATCAGAGGAGTCGCTTCTGAGCACAGATTCTGAAACCTTAGAGTACCTCCTTTCTATTTCTAATTCTGAGAGTTCACTTTATCCTGACAATGCTTTTGATATTTCTGTTGTTTCAGGGTTAAGGGATAAAACATGATGACAATGACAACCTTGCCTTAAGGAGTTACCAAAGGAAAGATAGAAACCACAACCATCCACCGTGGAAACTCAAAAAGTTGACCTAGCACCACTGCCTGAGGGACTTAAACATGCATTCCTCGGACCAGGCGATACCTTTCCTGTTATTATTTCTTCCGTGCTTGATAGCTCACAAGAAGAAAAATTGATTAATATGTTACGTGTGCACAAATCTGCATTAGGTTGGACTATAGCTGACATCAAAGGTATTAGCCTCTTAATATGTTCCCATAGGATTCAGTTAGAAGAAGGAGCTAACCCCCGTAGAGACCCTCAAACACTACTTAACCCTACTTTGAAAGAGGTGGTGAAAAAGGAAGTCTTAAAAATATTAGATGCAGGCATCATTTATCCCATCTCCGATAGCAAGTGGGTTATTCCAACTCAAGTGGTTCCCAAGAAATCTGGAATAGCAGTGGTGACTAATGATGAGGGGTGTTTGTTCCTACTAAGGTAGTGACAGGGTGACGCATGTGCATTGATTATAGGAAACTTAATTTTGTCACCCGCAAGGATCACTTCCCACTTCCATTCATAGACCAAATCTTAGAGCGAGTAGCTGGTCATTCTTTCTATTGCTTTCTATATGGGTATTGAGGATACTATCAGATTGAGATTGCATTAGAGGATCAGGATAAGACTACTTTCACATGTCCTTTTGGTACTTATGTTTTTCGGCGTATGCCATTTGGTTTGTGTAATGCACCTGCTACTTTTCAGAGATGCATGATGAGTATTTTTAGTGACATGGTTGAGAAATATATGGAAGTATTCATGGATGATTTGACTGTTTTTGGTGATTCCTTTTATTCATGTTTACTTCACTTGAAGGCTATTTTAAGTAGATGTGAAGAGAAGGTTCTGGTACTTAATTGGGAAAAATGTCATTTCATGGTTTCCTATGGAATAGTTCTGGGACACATAGTTTCTAATAAAGGAATCGAGGTTGATAAAGCTAAAATTGAATTGATTTCTAAATTACCTACACCTAAAAGTGTCAAGGATGTGAGATCATTTCTAGGGCATGTGGGCTTTTATAGGAGGTTCATACAGAAATTTTCTGCCATCTCTAGACCATTAAGTAGCCTCATGGTCAAAGACTCCGTGTTTCAATGAACACAATAGTGTGAGGACGCCTTCCGAACACTCATTGATAGGCTTACCTCTACCCCCATCATGCAACCACCAGATTGGAATTTACCATTTGAGATAATGTGTGATGCCAGCAACTATGCTGTGGGGGCAGTCTTGGGACAACGAAGGGAAGGGAAGCCCTTTGTTGTTTACTATGCTAGTCGAACACTTAATGATGCTCAAAAGAATTATTCAACTACTGAAAAGAGTTGCTAGCTGTAGTTTTTGCTTTAGATAAATTTCGTGCTTATTTTATTGATACACCTATCACTGTTTTTACTGACCATGCGGCTCTTAAATTCCTTTTTTTTCTAAAAATGATGCTAAGGCAAGATTGATTAGGTGGATTTTACTTTTGCATGAGTTTGATCTAACTATAAAAGGATAAAAAGGGGGTCGAGAATGTTGTGGCGGATCACTTGTCTCTTTTGGAGTTCAATGACTCTTCCAATGGCCCACCCATTTGTGATAATATCCCTGATGAACACCTATTCTCCTTCACTCAAGTGCCATGGTATGCGCTCATTGTTAATTACTTGGTTTTCGGCGAAGTACCATCATCATGGAGTGCTCAAGATAAGCGCAAATTTTTGGTCGAGGCAAAATTTTTTTATTGGGATGATCCTTATCTATATAAGTATTGCTTTGACCAAATCATGAGGCATTGCATCCCTGAAGGTATTCAGTGGAAGTTTCAGTTAGCTGAAATTAAAGAGTTGCGGAATGATGCCTATGACAATTCCAAAATATACAAGGCAAAGATGAAAGCGGCTCATGATAAGCAAATTCTGAGGAAACATTTCGAGCCTAATCAATGAGTCTATCTCTATGACTCACGACTTCATTTTCATCCTGGCAAGCTAAGATCGAGATGGACGGGCCCCTTCATGGTAAAACAAGTTTTTCCCAATGGTTCCATATAAAATGAAGATCTAGAAGATGGGAGAGTATTTCGAGTAAATGGGCAACATTTGAAGCACGATGTGGAGCAAGTAGAGGTGCCAAAAGAGGTCTCTCTAGTTGCCCCTGTCTACTTGATTTGATGTTCTCCACCCTATCTTTAGTTTAGGTTTTTATTTTATTTTTTAGTTTAGGTTTTTGCTTTTATGTTTTTCTTGTAGTTTTTCAGGTTATTTTATGTGTTGCTACTGGAGTCACTCAGAGACCCTCATCTCATGTGTTCATTTCTCCCGTCGGTATGATTTTCTTATATTTTGGTGACTGTGAGGACATTGTCTATTTGAAATTAGTAAAACTTCACAATGGTAATATCACCCTAACCCTCTTCTTTTCTTTTTTCTTCATTTGTCATGATTATTATTTTATACATTGAGGACAATGTTTGGAGGTGATGGTGGTTTATTAGATTTTTTGTGCAATTTTCAAAAATCTTTGGGCTTAAAACGTATTTTACAATTAAATCGAGTCATTTTTTGTGTTCTACTCAATCTCCATTGAATACTTAGATGATTACAGTAATTGTGCAAAATCTTTATGAAAATGCATTCGAAATCTGAACTCTTGGTGAATTTAAAAAAAAGGGTTTTGAGTCTTTTTAAGTTTAGAGAATATTTTTGTTGTCTTTAATTTTGAGAAAACATATACTAACACGTGTCACATAGTTATATTAGTAGATAACATGATATTTGATATTATCCTTATGTTAGATGTATTTCATGAGATTTTTCAACTCGACTATTTGTGCACTATAAGCCAAGTCAGCATGATTTGAAGTTGATTAGTGAGATATTGAACTAGAAAACCTTAGAATAATAGTGGAGACTTAACCCTTATGAATTTTGAGCCATTCTTTTATTTCTTAAGGGTTATTAATTACACTCTGATTTTTCTTGAGTCCGCATTATTTCGTTGATGATCTCATTATTCTTGACTTTCTTATTGATTGCTTTAAGAATGACATAAAAATTGAATTTTTATGCTAGAACTTCTTGCTTTATTTAGTTGAGATGTCCTAGCACTAACCAAAACTTATGAAATGATATATGCATTTCTTTCTTTAAACCATTTTTTTAGCCTTTTAGTCTACCCAATAATAAATATTTATTTGCAGCCCTTTGAGCCCGTAAATAGCTTTCTCTTTGTTATTCCCATTCCCAATACCTACTTCAATCAAGGAGTAATACCTCTATTATTTTATACTTACCCAATTTTTTGAGAATGTATATGGTGAGATATATTTATGGAATGGGCAAATAGAAAGAATTGAAAATAGATATTTCACGCGCCCTCAAAATAAAAGTGTTTGAT
Organism: Berberis thunbergii; assembly: GCA_003290165.1. NCBI lineage: Eukaryota > Viridiplantae > Streptophyta > Magnoliopsida > Ranunculales > Berberidaceae > Berberis > Berberis thunbergii. The sequence continues at coordinate 47,245 of QNQO01007291.1, read as the reverse complement.
TGTATAAAAGGGGAAAAACATATTAAAAAAAGCATGTAAAAGAAAAACGGTTAAAGAAGAAAATAATGAAGAAAAAGTTAATGGTGTACAACATTGATTTGTTCTTCAATGCCTTATGTGTTTATTCAAGGGTGTAGCCATTCTAAGGAAATCTTTGTATGTTTTTTGGCCATTATTGTTTGCATAATCCAAGCCCAATTACAACCTAGTAAAGACCTAATTGATCTTAAGTGAAAGTTGGTTCAGTAGATATGGAGATTGAATAGGCAAGAACTATGGTGTTTGATTCAACATTCACAAAAGTAATCAATATTCCTATCCATGAGATCATAGTCACTTCACTCTTTGAAATTTTCGTTTTTCATGATAATTATATGTGAGACGTTTGCATTTTCCATAGTTTATATTCTTTTCCTCACATATAAACTGAGTGCCCAATCTTTGAGTCTTTTATTTCTGAGTGACATGAGAGATTTGTGACCGAAGCGCACTTTCTAAAGGTTATCTCGTCCCATCTTTACTATGAGATGAAGAGTTATGTTGATAAAGTTTCTCACACACTTTGAGTTGAGAATGATTATGAAATTTATTTAACCTTTAGATACTATTAAATTATTATACTCTTGAATTTTAAGCAATCATAAAATTACTCTAAGGAAAATAAAGGGGAATGCTCATGTTTTTGCAATATGTTTTTAGAAAATAGATTTTGTTTTATTGAGTCAGTAATGTTTAAGGGTAACATTTATGGAAACCCTCACGAGACTATAACTCGTCCTCTAGAGGTTTAAAGCCTTGTTGCACGTTAAGGTAAGTGCAACCATGAGTCCTACGAAAGTGAGTTAGGATTTTATTCTTAATTTTGTTTTGCTTGAGGAATAGCAAAATATAGGTTTGGGGGTATTTGATGTTCACATAATTATTATATAATATACCTCCTAATTTATATTTGTTATTGTTTTGAATAGTGTATTTTAGTTTAATTATTTTATTTTTGTATTTTGTAAGATTTGGAGTTTAAATGACAAAAATGCATTAGCATGGCGAATTTGAAAATTCATAGACAAATTGACGAAGTGGAGTGGGAGACACTCAAGCCAAAGATTAAGGGAGCCAAAGAAAAAAATAAAAAAAATTAGTTTTGAATTTTAGTGGAAAAAAGGAGTATTATGGATGAACATAGCCAAACCCACCTTTTCTGTTATATTTGGTTTTCTTTTGTTCCAATTGTATTTGGTTTCCAATTTGTTTTTGGTTTCCAATTATATTTGGTTTCCAATTGGGTTTTCAATAAGGAGTTGTTTCTTTCTACCATAAATACAGTAACACAGAGGGAAGAGAATCACACAACGCATCAACAGCCAAGTACACATCGCTAATCCACCACGCACTGCCATGAAACTCCACACCGCTATTGCTGTCATCACATTTACCATGTGTCACTAAACTCCACGCAAGGCGAAAAGATGAACTCCTAGATGTAACACACTTAATTGATATTTGATTCGTTTTATGCTTTCACGATGAATTATGTTTATGATTTTCACTTTTATTTAATATAGGAGTTTATGTTATTTTAGTGACAGATTTCATCAACTTCTTCGTAGATTATTATTCCAGTGGTTGTCTTTTTCTTTTCCATATAAGCTTAGTCACGTTTTTCTAATGTGTTGAATTTTTAAGGATCAATTGATTCCAGTAGGTTAGTTATTTGTGATCGTCTTTTATTACGTTATTATCTCCAGATATATCGTAAATTTAGGATATCACATATGACCAACCTTTGTGCTTTCTAGAAAAAATGAAATCTAAAATCCATTTACATATATTGGTGCATTAAAGACTATTTTTCCGATTATGTTGTTTGGGATGTGAAACACGTAATCGAGTCATCATAGCGCATCAATACTATTTGGCGCGTGAAATCTAGGAGGGATTCTTGGAACCTTGTGATTTTTCTAAACTTAATTTTTATTAAACTAAATTCAATTTCATATTTTAAAATTGCTAGCCACCCATCATCACCGTCCAGCTCTCTGTCAAACCCATCGTCCTGAACCCATCATAACAATCCATCCACATCCTCCTCCACCTCACCTCCATCACACCCATTGCCTGACCGTAACCCCTCCTTGAAACAACAACCTCGCCAACCCCTTCCACAACACCATCGTCCTCATCCCTATCTCGCCTGACTCCCTGATTGCCACTAACCACGCAAACACCGACCACCATCGCCCGTTTCACTCGCAGTCTTTTCACAAAGCAGATCAGAAAATTAGTGAAGGAAGAAGTAAGATCGTGAGGAAGGAGGAGGAAGATATTTATTTCTCTCAGCTATCTGCACCCTGCAGCCCATTCTGTACCACCACGGATCAGGCGACATCGTTTTTCATCTCTATACCTTTCTTTTTCTTATTTTGCTTGATTATTGATTATGGATTATTGTTTGAACATAACTAATATGTCTAGCTAAACTCCCTATTAGCTAGGGGTGGATTCGAAGCCCCAAACACATGTTTTATGAATTAATTGAATTTAATCTTCATTGTTATTAGTGATTGTGTTTTGTTTAACTGCTTTATAAATAACTTTTCTTTGTATGTTTGTTAAGGTGACCAACTTAGTAAGCATACTAGGATCTGGGGCTAGAGTATAAGAGAGTTTCACCTAATTGTTATAATCCTGTACTCACAAGTAATAAATACTAAGGAACGTTGGTAAACTTAAGTAAAAACCTAGGTAAGAACAAGATGCTGATCATACTTGTAATTTCCTAGTCAGTGTTCATATTTTTCACAAAACTTAATGATCTTAGATTGTTATCTAACTTGCGATTCCTAATTAGATAGCACGATAGTAATAGTTTCAAAACGACGCTAAGTTTAATTCAACGAACTTGGGAAAATAATAAGATTAATGCAGTGCTGATCACGGTTAATCTTGAGCATTGTCTCTCACAAGTTAGCAAGTGATTATTGATTATTGATTTATGAACATATGTTTGGTGCGTGGAGATAAACCCTTAGCTAATTTCTCATCTTTGTCATCCATTTAGTTTTATTATCTTTACAGTAATTTTCATAGTTATATTCATAGTTTAACTTAGAAAATCCAATCCCCCAATATTTACTTAATTAGGTTGTGAGTTGTCTTTTAGTTATTCTTAGTGCTAGTTGGCAAGCCCTCTAATCCTCAGTTAATCACAAAGCGGGGTATTAAGTTGTGTGCTACTGAAACAGTGCATCAATGAATTTCATCACCTACCTCGTCACTCTAGTTGTGTGAAATCAATGCCCATAATAAAATCAACCAAGATTAGAGCCAATTAGAATGGTGTTTGATGCAGTTGTTTTCCGCTCCCTGCATTGACCTAATCCTGCTGACCTGCACAAGTAACGCACGTGAGCCACGAACCACCGTTGTGGTGGCCGACGACACTTCGATGCTAAAGTCAGACAGGGATCTAAGGAAGGTGTAATGCTGTAAACAAAAAATTTGTAGTGTACCTTAGCTTACCAACCTTATGTTTTATTTATAGTGTCTTGGTTTTACCAGGCCATCGAAGGCGTAGTTTAGAAATGAGATTTTGGTGGAGATCCTTATCTAATTAGGAGTCGTGCTATAGGAGGGAACTTCCTTGTTAGCTTTGTGCTCCTAGATACGCGGAAGATAGTTCCCAATCTAAGAGCTATCCATAGAAGGAGGTTTCTCTATGTGGAAAGTACTCTGGTATTTACTTCCTAGTTGGAAGTGGATAGTTGTTGTAGGTGCCTGTATGAATCTGATCCTCGAGATACTTGCCTTAATAGAGCTTACGGGTATTGAGGATATTTGTGAGACGTGTGGGCTTAGCAAGCTGTAAGAGTTCAGGTCTGTCTGGTGAACTGCATTGGGTGGGCTTAGAACCGCTTGGGCTGGATCAGTGTTGGCCTAACGTTGGGGCTTGTAATTCCTCGAGATCATCATAACACGTGTATGGCTCAGGAATATAACCGTTTTGGTGTATCATCAGCTACTCCCCCCGAGTTAGTGGGTCATCACATCGGCTCACTAAGTCATCTCTTGAAAAGATACACTGCTCATGATGATTGAGTCTGAATCGTTGTTTGAGCCGCGTGTTGCATTTATTGAACGTGCGTTGGTTTAGTGGAAAGGAGGCGGGACCCTATTTAGGTCATCCGTTGTGAGAGTCTGAACCTTTTATTTTCTTTGCTTTTGTAAATATTCTCTGTTCATCTTATGATTAAAAAGATCATTCGTCTTCTTCATGGATCAACAAAACCTTATTGATGATGCAACTTTGGCCAGGGGCCTTGAGCTTTTTAAAGACAGGTTGCTTTCTGAACCTGACCTTGCTAAGATCCGTACAAAGTTTGGGGTCCCTGAGGACCTGCTATTGTTTGTTTTGAGGGGCGACCAGATGCCTATGTCGCCACCGACGGGGTTCATCTGCTTGCAACGGGGTATGTTTCAAACCGGAGTACGTTTTTTTCTATTCTGGATGTGATTTGGGAATTCTGAAACTTTCTTGGGATTCCTCCAACCCAGTTGGGGCCTAAAGGATACCGGATCATCATTCTCATCCTGATTAGGGTGAAGGAAGTTGGTGTCCACGTGACTCCATGAGTGATTCAGTTGTTGACTTCTCATCGGTTAAAGGGTAATGTCGTCTGTAAGATGATATCGCCGGCTTGCTTCGTGAATCTGCCAGATGACTTCAAGTTCTGGTAGAGAAGTATTGCTTCTTAGCCCCCGCACATTCAAAGTACCTCCAGTTTAGGAATCGTCCACTCGAGCTGGAGTTCAGACCACTCCGTAAGTATAACTTTTTCTTTTGGTTTCGTTGCGCTTGATTGCATACTAATCGTTGCTTGCGTTTCTTCGCAAGAAAGTTTCCTACGACTCCTCTTACCCTAGAGGAGCGAAACACTATAGAGACATTCCAGGGCTTGTCAATGAAAAAAGTGGTGGATGTTATATGTGTTCCCAACTTCATTAGCAGCAGGTTGTGGAACAATTGCAAGTTAAGCTTGAAGATGGGGCCCCTTCTAGGAAGAGAAAAACCGTTGGGGCCAAAGCTCATGTTTTGTTCGATGTGGAGAAGCCGCCGGAGACGCTTGCCTCCTTGATGGGTTCGAAAAGGTCTCGCATCAGAACTCGGTTGTCTTCAACACGACCCACTCCAATGAGTAAAGAGTGAGAGTCTGATCGGCTTGTCAGAGCGGAGGCCAATGTATCTGGCTGGGATAAAATCTACCTGCGACTTGCAGTGGTAGACAACATGTCCAATCACAGTGCTGCGCAGGTGGAAGCTTTGAGTGTTGCAATGGCGGTCTCTATCGATGTCGATCTGCAGGGGACTGTTCCAATAGAAGATTTTCGTGAAGATCCGCCTGAGGTTTTGGAGCATGTTCGTCCCGTTGGTGGGCTATCTGGTAGTGGTCTTGGTGGCACAAGCCACGTTTCATGTAGTCCACATTGTTCACTGTATCATTCCATGTCACAACTCGAGGTGTTGGAGGGTCCTTTGGATAACTCACTTCCTCCAGATCCTGTTAAGTCGTTTCGCACAAAAGGGTTAGTTGTTCGTGACAAGGGAAAAGTTGCGGAGGAGAGCCTGGTTATAGTGGTGACTGCGAACGATGGTGCTAGCGTAATTCCTGATCCAAGGAGCTTCACCCGGATGCGCGGAAAACCATGTTTGCACCATACTTAATAAAAATGAACACCTAGGTCTGGCATCGGGAGGTTGATGTGGACTATGCTTCGAGGAAGCATATAAGTAGGTGTCATAGATGGCTCATGGATTACGCTACAAAACCCGAGGATGATACGCTAGAAGGGCGTATGGATAAGGGTTTAAAGTACCTTATGTTGGGTATGTCTCACTTGAGCCAGGTGGCCATTGCTAGAATGGAAGTCGAGGCGGCTCGTGAGAGAGTGTACACCATGGAGCGTGTCTTCACGCACATGCAAACACTGTATTCTGACGCACTTTATGAAATTGAACGGTTGAGGAAACAGTTTGAAGAGGAGAGGTCAGAGTAGTCAGTCGTGGTTGTTGAGACTTAGAAGCTTCGTCTGGAACCCCTTGAGCGTGATCTAGCAGATGCGGTGTCTGCGAGGGACAAATTCAAGCAGGAGTTGGGTCAGACTCGGCAAGACATGGAGGTCATGCAGGAAGCAGTGGCTGAGGCACATTTTGTATTGCGGTCTCTCACTAAAGGGAATGCTCTAAATGAGGCTAACTGGGCTGTTAAGAAGCATCAATTAGAGTCTTATGTGGAGTTCAATGCTCGGGAGGCAAGAAAGGCCGAAGACTAGCTCCTATTAGACACGCACAAGCTCAGTGTTGTGAAGAGCAGTTTGGCTACAAAGCAGTCTCAGGTTGATGCGTTGACTGGCAAGTTGGAGCTATTGGAGCGTGAGCTTGCTGACGCGAAGGACCGAGAGGAAGAGCTTATGTAGGAATAAGGCAAGTGCGAATTTTGTTGGGTCGTACACGGTAGGTTGGAGCTGATGAAGAAGGAGCACCCGGAATGGGATCTTGGCCGATAGAAGATGTCGTATGTGGACTTGTCCATTGCCTTTGCGACGTCATACAAAGAGGGCGGTTTAGACCCTAATGCTCAGGTCGTGGCTTGTATGGATGTGACCCCTGCTCCTTCCCTCGTTAAGCTTAGCTCTTTTGTTTATGTACCTTCTTCCTAATAAGGAGTAAACTTTGTATACTTGTACCCATTTGTGCATTTTCCATTTTGCCTTGTCAACTTACTTTAGCATAGGCTGGTTGGATTGATAAAAAGTCGAGTGGTCTGTCTGCAGTCAAGAGCTTGACAGTTTGCGTTGTGAATGACTCAGAGTCACTGTTGTATAGTCATGTCTGATAGTAGACTTGTCGCGAAAAGTTTTGTAGAGGGTTGCGTTACCCGAGCTGTGTCTTTTCCTTAAGGTAAGCAATTAGAGGCTTATCTTGCTTGTCTGATTTGTTGGCTGTGGCTGCTGCCATAGGCAAGTTGCGATAGCTGAGCGTGCCCGTTGGAGAATTTGTACCAAGTCGTAAGCTCGGGTTGACATTCTATGTAGCATTTATCCGGGCACTAGCTGGATGATCTATGTGTCGGCCTGAGTGGCCTTTGCTGATAATAGAATGCCAATCTGTTTGAACGTGAAGACACTAACTGAGCTTGGATTTATCTTTGCGACCACTGTTTTGAAGGAGAGTGATTATTGCGTGGTAAGCTGCTTGGGGCTCCCACCTTCCCAACTATCTATGTCCGAACAGAGTGGACTACAGGTTTGGGTAATAAGGATTTGGCAAACATGCTGAAGAGCAGTGGTCCTGTGGCAAGCCGTTGACATCAATCAAGGACTAATTAGTCTTCCATCATTCAAACCATCTATACCCGCGCAGTGGGGGCTACAAGCTTGAGATGAAGGGGTTCGACAACCAGGTTGAAAATAGTGGTCTCGTGGCAAGCCGTTAGAATCAGTTCGGGATTGACTAGGCTCCCACCTTCCAAATCATCTACACCTATACGCATCAAGCTACGATTTTGGGGGGTTTTCAATGGCCACGCTGAAGAGCAGTGGTCTCGTGGCAAGCCATCGGAATCAGTTCGAGACTGACTAGGCTCCCACCTTCTAAACTATCTACACCTGCGCAGTAGGGGTTACATGTCCAGGGTTGGTATTTCGGTGGCCAGGCTGAAAAGCAGTGGTCCCGTGACGAGCTGTCGAAATCAGTTTGGGATTGACTAGGATCCCACCTTCCAAACCATCTACACCTCCACAGTGGGGGATACAGGTTTGGGCTTGGTAATTTGGCAGCCACTCTGAAAAGCAGTGGTCCCGTGGTGAGCCGTCAGAATAAGTTCAGGACTGACTAGGCTCCCACCTTCCAAACCATCTACGCCCGCACTGTGGGGGCTATAGGTTTAAGCTTTGATCAGAAGTTTTCGTTGCCAGTCGTCACTAGCTAGGCAATGATCCCTAGCGAGTCGTCATTACCGAGTGTGATAACACTAATTAGACTCCCACTTCCTAAACCATTGGGATCCGTGCTAGACGGACTAGGTGTCAGGATGAACCAAAAGCCATCGTCATAAGCCTCGGTTGACTAAGCTTCCTAAACCATTGGGATCTGTACTAGATGAACTAGTTGTTTATTGCTCCCTACTTTGACCTAATTGTGTTCACCTGCACAAGTAATGTACGTGAACCACGGACCACCGTTGTGGTGGCCGATGGCACTTCGATGCTAAAGTCAGACAGGGATCTCAGGAAGGTGTAATGTTGTAAATAGGGAATTTTTAGCGTACCTTAGCTTACCAACCTCATGTTTTATTTATAATGCAGGAGTCCTGGTTCTACCAGGCCATCAAAGGCATAGTTTAGGAAGGAGATCTTTGGTGAGATCCTTCTCTAATTAGGAGTCGTGTTGTAGGAGGGAACTTCCCTACTAGTCTTGTACTCTTAGATACGCGGGAGAAAGTTCCCAATCCGATAACAATCTGTGCTCTTATCGGATTGGGAACTGGATCCGATAACAATCTGTGCTCTTAGATACGCGGGAGAAGGTTTCCCTGTGTGGAATGTACTATGGTATTTGCTTCCTAGTTGGAAGTGGATAGCTACTGTAGTTGCCTGTCTGAAGTTGATCCTCAAGATACTTGCCTTAATAGGGCTTACGAATATTGAGGATAGTTGTGAGACGTGTGGGCTTAGCAAGATGCAAGAGTTCGGGTCCGTCTGGCGGACTGCATTGAGCGGACTTAGAACCGCTTGGGCCGGATTAGTGTTGGGCTGACACTGGGGCCTGTAATTTCTCGAGATCATCATGACAAGTGTATGGCTCAAGGATGTGATTGTTTTGGTGTATCAGCATTGTTCATAGGACAATCAAGACCAAGGTAAATTGGCTTAATTTTGTTGGCCAAAGCTAAATGTGACACTGGGTTTAATCATTCAATGAACTTCGGGAGGCCTCTACCACATGGATAACTCACCCGGTACACCAAGTCACAAGTTTTGTGGACCGTAGAATAATGTGGTAATAGTTTTGGATTAGGAACGCACACACCCTAAGTGTGTAATTGACATTGCATCATTCTCATATCACTTAGTTTATAGAGTGGTAGCACAAGTACAGTTCTTAATTAGACCATGTGATTTTCTATCACTTGTGTTATAATTTAGCTTATTAAGAGGGTCATTCTGACCTCCTAAGTTTGGACTTTGTGTTGTTGGATACAAGCTTTTAGGATCATCTTTTAGCACCTTATCTAATTAGGCGATAATAGATAACAACGTGATGCCAACCAGTTTCAATCAATATTGTCCCTCACAGGTTAACGAGATAAAATCACTTTAAAACATTGTTTGCTTAGATTAGACATTTGTGTGGTTAAGCGGTAATTGTTGTTTGCGCCTTCTTGGCCATCATCTAGGGATACTTGAGTGTGCATTTTATCACGGTCATCCTTCCATCTCACTCTTCTCTTTTTATGAAAGATTGGGAACAACCCAACAAACGTTTGGTTTGTTCCCAAAAATTTTCTGACCACCCTAGTGGTAGTTTGATTCACTTCCTAGGTTTTTCTAGCCACCCTAATCCACTCATTACCTATTCACCACACTCTTCTTAATCTCCTTCTCCACACTCTTCTCCACCTGTCTCCCCACACTATCAAATCAATATTGAGATGGTAAAACATCTGATTTGGGAATACAATGTTCCGCTTACTGCTAATGTGATATGGATGAAGAATAAATGTTATCATATGATAATTATCTAATGGATGCCAATGGTCGTATGGTTGAGTGGTTAGGGCTGTGTGGGTTTATCCCCCACGTCCTAGGTTCGAGACCCGCCGGTGACATGGTTACTTTCTTATGGTGTTGACCTATAGGTCGCACCTTGTTGATAGGTTATGGGATCCTATAATAACCTAGCTCGCTTTCCAAAAAAAATTATCTAATAGATTACGTGGATGCAAATTTTTGACGAATCACGTGCTGATCACACGGAGCAATCTGCATAAGATACAATCATGTGCTGATCACGTGGAGTAATCTGCATAAGATAGAAGTTAATTCTCGACACCGGTGTGGTGCCTCCCACTGGGACTCCGATGCCAAAGTTAGAACAATGTCTTCAAAAAAATGTTTATATCTCTATATTTGAAGAGAAAATTTTGAATCAAGAAAGAGTTACCTTCAGATGGCTTTGTGTTTGGCTATTTATAGAGGCAGAATGAATACACTGCTGGAAGATGAGTGAGACACATGGCAGATTAGTGAGACACGTGGTAGATGAGTGTGTCATCTGCTTGGAGGCGGTTGTAACTTCTCTTAGGTAGTTGTAACTTTCGTAGATAGTTGTAACCTCCTAATGGCGGTTGTAACTTCTTGTTTTGAGTCACCTCTCCTGCAAGCTTGGGTGATCAGCTGAGTATGGTGGTTAGCGCTGAACACCACTCCTGTGCTGAGAAAGAAATGTTCTGTTGAGTTGCATTGGGCCCAAACTTGCGCTTTCTCTACTTGTAATTTTCATTGGTAATATTCAAGCTTCTCGAGAATATTTCAAATCTTTGGGCTTCATTTTCCTATTGGGCTAAGGATTATTTTTGGTTCCCACAAATGCCCCTCATATCCTGTGCTTTTGAGTTGACCGTTTTTCTTTTCCTTCTTACTTTGAAGCATAAAAGATGTATTTTCACTGATGAGCCCCACCAAAAATAAAAGTAGAATGCTCCTAATTTAGCTTACTTGTCTATTTCTATTGATACAAGTACAAAATCTGCATGTAGAGGCTTCTGTTGTTGAAATGTAGTCTGCCGAAGACAAAATGATCTGCATGTTGAAGCTTTTGGTGCAGATGAGGTGGTCTACCAGATGAGTCATACATAGTCATTTCATAGATTCTTGGACTTTGTCCAAATAGAGGATCATCCATTGGTGAATAAAACAAGTCCTGCTCTGACATCCTGGTGATTTGATGACTCATCCTATATAAATGCCATATATCTTTGGGTTGACCTGCCCATGTTTCAGCATGAGTTGAAGAGTCTTCATTTATTGAAGGACGCGACACTGATCTACTGGCTGACTTTATTGCACCGGTTGAGGTGGGAGCGAATTATACTATGAAATTTGATAAGATTTGAGCCTTTATAGTTGTCATCGGCCGATAGATTTTGTTGAAGGACACAACGCTGATCTGCTGGTTGACTTTGTTTCCCGAGTTGAGGAAGACTTGAGCTTTTACAGTTGTCCTTGGCTGGTAGATTTTGTTGAAGGATGAGACGATGATCTGCTGGCTGACTTTGTTTCTCCGATTGATGAGGGAATGAATTCTGCTAAAGGTTGAGCTTTTAAAGTTGTCTTTGGCCAGTAGATCAAGTTGTATTGGCTTAATTCTATCGCCCATTTCATGAGTTTTTAACAAACATCTGGGAAGAAGTTGTGCCCCAACTCTTCACTGATGAGAACTGAGCTAACTGCCAGGTTCTTTCCTGGATTTGTTTGCTGATTTACTCAAGAATCGATCCAAAGTTGCTGCTCTAGTAGTAAGACTTTGAATTTCTTTTGGAGTTGATGGTGACTTCATGTCAAGTAGTGGTCTTCTTTGCTTTTATGATCCCCAAACTTTGTGTATGTTTCTTGGTAAACTGACTTAGAAATATTTGCATTAAGGGCACAAAAGTTTGATAGGCCTCTTTCATGAGTTTCCAATATGCTTAAGTTGGAATTTAAGCATAACTTGAGAAAATTAATCATGGATTTAAATTTATTTATCTTTGAAATTGCATGGAAATATTGTGTGATCTGCTGACCATTTGACATAACTTAAAGAAATTTAAGTAGCTCAGAGTAAGATGCTTCTATGCTAAGTGATTGATTAATTGAATTACATCTCACGGAGAGTGACATCCTCTACTGAGATGTGATCCTCTACTGAGGTATTTTGCTTGTGCGGTCTGCTGATCACTTGACTAAACTTAAACGGATTTAAGTAGTCTTGAGTAAGATGCTTTTATGCATTGAATTACCCACTTATGAAAAGTGTCATCCTCTACTGAGGTGTGATCCTCTACTAAGACATTTTGCTTGTGTGGTTTGCTAACCAATTAACTAAACTTAGATGGATTTAAGTAGTCTAGAGTAAGATGTTTTTATGCATTGAATTACCCACTCACGTAGTGTGCCATCCTCTACTGAGATGTACATAAATATTTGTATTTCTGAATGTCTTCAGCTGTATGACATATAGAACAAATTCTCGTATTTCCCTATTTCAACTGAGGAAGGTGTGTTCTTTGCTGAAAATAAAAATAATGTATCATCTGCCGTGGAATATGTAAATATTTGTTCAGATCCTTTTTTTTGCAAGTCTTATTTCATTGATGGCGGTCTCTTCGGCCAAGGTTGGTTCTTCTCGTGGAGAATTCGATTGATCGAAACGGAGAACACTGTGTATGTTCTACCGGATGAGGAGTCTCTTGTTGAAGAAATCAAATACAATAAACAGATAAAATACAACCAAGTTTTTCTTACATGTACATTGCATTTTTTTTTCTAAGAAGTTAAAAATGAAAAAGCTAGGACGCCTTAACTTCAATCTACTTTGTGAAATGGTCGGTTGCCACAATCATCATATCCTTCTGCCCCGAAGAGTTTGATTGATCGGAAAAGTGAACTCTGTGTATGTTCTACTGGCTGAGGAGTCTCTTGATGGGGAGCGTGTTCTACGTTTGTCACCCTTTTCTTTATCCTCTTTCTGATCTACATTTGTTTGTATAGGTTGACTATCTTTCTCAAGTATATCTGGTGCCTTAGCACTATTTTTTTCCTCATCCCACAATGCATAGCGTTCAGCTGTGGCAAAGATTTCGATAAGAGTTTTGCCTAGTTTCATGGTCAATTTGCCATACAATATGTGATTTGCAGACAGATCCTTCTTGAAAGTTAATGATGCAATTTGATCATCACACCCATTTATGCTCGCCCTTTCTGCCTTAAATCTTTTGATGAAGTCTTGGAGAGATTCATTTGACTTTTTCTTTATGTTGAAGAGGTAGTCAGCATGTTTTTTTTATGGTTTGATAGAATGAATACTCTTTTGTGAAAGTAAGGGAGAGCTCTCCAAAATTGTTGATCGACCAAGGGATCAAAGTGTGAAACTAATCTTGGGCCACTCCTTGTAAAGTCATTGCAAATATTTTGCATATAAGTGAGTCATCAATTTTGTGTAGAGTCATGAGACTTCGAAAATGCTTCAAGTGTCTCTCAGGATCAAAATCTCCTTTGAAAGGAGTAAAGGTTGGTATGGTAAACTTTGCTGGTGAAGGATCCCCTTCAATGTCATTTGTAAAAGGTGAAGTATTTACCAAGGTCATCTCTATGCGTAGAGTATCATCTAAACTTCTCATAACTTGTAAATTCATCAACTGATCTTTGACCATTCATGCCACATCATCTACTCCCAAGGGCTTGTGTGTATCCTGCTGATTGGTCGTATGGTGATTTCGATTCTGATTATCTACTGTAGATGACTCCTCATATTCTAAATTTGATTGTGACTTACCTGCATGTGAGTGAGGTAGAGTCTCAATAGGATTCATCTGAAGGCTCATCTTGAGTTGACGAGCCTCTGAATGTGGGACGTGGGACAAATCAGTGTAGTGATCTAGATCTGGTCCCTTGCATTTTTTGCATCCATCAAGATTGTCTTCTGCGCCGACCAATTATATTGGGTGTAGTCTACGGTCCTAGCCTTGAGTGCACAGTTGCTTGGGAGCCCTAATCTCGAATGAATGTTTCTAGAGGGATTGTTTCCCTTTGATGGATGACTATTTCCACTTCTATGCGCATGATCTGCTGGTAGATGACGATGTGTCGTCTGCCTTGGTTGTTCGCTCACTAATCGCTCTACCACCTGAGTTTGTTCTTCCAATACTTTGGTCAGATTGGCGATCTGACCTTCAAGATTTTCTTGTTGTGTCATCTCCATTTGGCTTGGGGCAGAAGGTTGTGATTGATGGTCAGCAAGCGGTGGCAGATCCACTATCAGTGACTGTCCGACCGATAACGGTTGAACCTGTGATGACAATGGCAGCCTAGTACGAGCAGAATACTTTGTAACATTATTTTTGCTAGTTTGTTTTATAGTTCCCACCATTGTATTGAATTGAAAATAATAGTTTTTGGGAATGAAATTGAAATTGAATGAATGAAAGTTTTTTTTTGTGAATGGAAGAGAGCGTGCAATGAGTTTGATTAAAACTCTCATTGAAAGCACCAATTTGTGGATGCAAATTTTCGACGGATCACGTGCTGATCATGCGGAGCAATCTGCATAAGATAGAATCACTTGCTGATCACGTGGAGTAATCTGCATAAGATAGAAGTTAATTCTTGACACCGGTGTGGTGTCTGCCCTGGGACTCCGATGCCAAAGTAAGAACAATGTCTTCAGAAAAATGTTTATATCTCTATATTTGAAGAGAAAATTCTAAATCAAGAAAGAGTTACATCTAGATGGTTTTGTGTTTGGCTATTTATAGAGGCAGAATGAATAAACTGCTAGAATATTAGTAAGACACATGGCAGATGAGTAAAACACATGGCAGATTAGTGAGACACGTGGCAGATGAATGAGTCATCTGCTTGGAGGTGGTTGTAACCTTTCTTAGGTAGTTGTAACCTCCTGTTGGCGGTTGTAACTTCCTGTTTTGAGTCACCTCTCCTGCAAGCTTGGGTGCTCAGCTGAGCATGGAGGTCAATGTCGAACACTACTCCTCTGCTGAGAAAAAAATGTTTTGTTGAGTTGCATTGGGCCCAAACTTGGGCTTTTATACTTGTAACTTTCATGGGTAATATTCGGGCTTCTTGAGAACATCTCAAATCTTTGGGCTTCCTTTTCCTATTAGGTTAAGGATTATTTTTGGCTCCCACAAATTACTTCCCAAAACATTACGTATAGCCATAGATGTATCCCATTGCTTTGCTTTGATTTTCACCACATGACCTATTATAGACTAATTTACAACAACTTCCCATATTAGAAAGAAAACAAAGAAATTATTTCCAAAAGATTTCGATTTCATCATTTCTTGTGCACTCCCTTTCCTTTCTTTCCCTCACCACTCTTGATAATTCCGACTGAAAGTACACCACATTGTTACACTCAACAGACTATATAAGAAGTGTTTGATGCAACAAGTCCCTCCTCTCTTCATCTCTCAGTCTTTCTCTGTAACCTATAAACTTATAAATAGTTGGCTTTGCCCTTATTTGAGTAAGAGAAACAAAATTTGAGTTCCAACTCCTCCACCTATCAATTTCTAGCGTGACAAGAATATGCACCTTC
Organism: Berberis thunbergii; assembly: GCA_003290165.1. Classification (NCBI taxonomy): domain Eukaryota; kingdom Viridiplantae; phylum Streptophyta; class Magnoliopsida; order Ranunculales; family Berberidaceae; genus Berberis; species Berberis thunbergii. Next base: position 31,869 of record QNQO01007291.1, on the reverse strand, counting down.
AATTATTGCATGTGTAGGAAATTGGAAATTGGAAATTGGAACTGATTCAATCGATTTCGTTCCCTATTTTGACCTTGACCTGCTGACCTGCACAAGGAAAGCACGTGAGCCACATACCACCGTTGTGGTGGTCGATGGCACTCCGATACTAAAGTCAGACAGGGATCTGAGGAAGGTCTGTTGTTGTAAACAAGGAATTTCTAGCGTACCTTAGCTTACCAACCTCATGTCTTATTTATAGTGCTGGAGTCCTGGTTCGACTAGGCCATCGGTGGCTTGGTTTAGGGAAGAAGATCTTCGTGAAGATCATTCTCTAATTAGGAGTTGTGTTGAGAAGGGGAGTTTCCCAGTTATCCTTGTGTTCCTAGATGCACGGGAGATAGTTCCCAATCCAAGAGTAGAACACAAATAGAAGTCTCCATGTGTGACATATACTCTGGTATTTGCTTCCTAGTTGGAAGCAAAATGTTGTTGTCTTACCTGTCCAAAGCTGATCCTCGAGATACTTGGTATTGAGGATAGTTGTGAGACGTGAGGGCTTCGCAGGCTATAATGATTTCGGGTTCGTCTTGCGGATTGCATTGTGCAAGCTTGGAACAGCTTGGGCCGGATCAGTGTCGGACTGACGCTTGGGCCTATTATTCGTCGAGATCATCATGACTAGGGGTGGGCACGGGACGGGATGGACACATCTCTATCCCATCCCGTTCATTAGGGATCGGGACGAAATGGGATAGACCTCATCCTGACCTCGTCCCATCTCAAACGGGATCGGGGCAGGATGAACACATACTAAATAATCCCCTAAAAAATAACTTCCTGTTTTATCAAGAAGATGAGTTGACGAGACATCTGCAAGAAGATGTACCTTGGTGCATGTTATTTGCCGATGATATTGTCTTAATTGATGAGACTAGTGCAAGTTTAGTTCAAAAATTAGATAGGTGGCGGGCGGTTTTAGAGAGTAAAGGTTTTAGAATTAGCCGTTCGAAGACGGAGTATCTAGTGTGCAACTTTGGTTGTGAACCACGAGGGAGAAGTAATGCAATTGAGATTGAAGGGGTAGAGGTCCCAGAGTGTGAGGCTTTTCGATATCTAGGAACTATAATTCAAAAGAATGGGGCTATTAGAAAAGATGTAGACCATAGGATTAAAGTTGGTTGGTTGAAATGGAGAATGACGTCAGGAGTATTATGCGATAGAAGGATGCCTGCAAGGCTAAAAGGGAAATGTTATAAGACAATTGTTCGACCAGCCATGCTATATGGTTCAGAATGTTGGGCTACTACGGGACAACATACACATAGGATGGCAGGAGCAGAAATGCGTATGTTAAGGTGGATGTGTGGTAAAACTAGTAAGGATAAAATTAGAAATGAAAGAATTATGAGATACTTAGGTGTAACACCCATAGATGACAAAATTAGAGAAAGACGTTTAACTTGGTTTGGTCATCTGCGAAGGAGACCAAGCACTGCGCCAATTAGGAAATGTATAGATTGGCAAGTTAATGGAGGGTGTAGACGTAGGGGACGACTGTTGAAAACTTGGATGAAAGCGGTGAATGAAGATATCATTGAGCTTGGATTAGGCGAGGATATGTGGGAAGATCACATTGCTTGGAGAATCAAAATCCATGTAGCCGACCCCAAAAATATCGAGAATGGGCTTTGATGATGATGATCTCACATTACTCACACACAAATAATGTCAAACTTATATACATATAACTTACATCATAAATAATAATAGATATTAAATAAATAAATATTAAACTTTTTTTTTGGAAGGCAAATAAATATTAAATTTCATTTAGAATTAATAATTCAATTCATTTAGATTTCATATATAATTTCATCTTACATTGATTTAATTTCAACACATCCTAAACTTTAATATAGAAGAGTATTTTGATTAAAAAAAATAATAATAAATATTAAATAAATAAATTCGGGATGGAACGGGATAGGCGGGATTGAAAATCTCCATCCCGATCCCATCCCACTCTAGATCGGGACGGGATCGGGATGAGTTTGATCAATCCCAAAAGGACCCAAAAAAATGGGACGGGATTGGTTCGGGATCGCGGGATGGGATGCCCACCCCTAATCATGACACGTGTATGGTGTAAAAGAGGGACCGTTTTGGTGTATCGTCAGCTACTCTCCCCTAATTAGTGGGGCATCTAGTTAGTCCACTAAATCTCTGAAAAGTAACTATACCGTCGTGATGAATGAACTCGAAGCATTGTCTCGAGTGGCGCATAACATTAATGAATATGCAACTGCTCAATGAGAAGAAGTACGGTTTATATTCTCTAAAAATAGCCGTCACTTTGAGAAGGATCTCTCCTGTCTTTTTTGCGTCATTCTTTTGTGTGATTTTGCTTCCATAGAAATCGATTTTTACTTTCTATCAATGGCAGATAATGTTGAATTTACTTCCAAGCAGTTATTGTTTTTTTTTTGCCTCAAGCTTTCGATAATAGTCTGGTTGAAGAAGCTGAGTTAATCAAGCTTTGGAGCCTGTATCATATTCCACGGGATCTGGAAATCATTCCTGCGCTCGTGGCTAGGGCTTCATCTTCACCCCTCAAGGGTACATAGGGTTGCACCGAGGCATGTTTGAATCTAGGCTCTGGCTCCAGACGATGTTTGGCACTTCTTCTTTTCTCTCTGCATGCCTCCCGCTCAACTGGCTCTAAGGGGATTCTCAGAGTGCATGATGTTGGCCTTTGTTTAACATCGTCGATAGTTCATCATCTAGCTGCCGCTCGGTTGGATTCTAGGGACCATTGCATACTGAATAATCCCGCTTGCTTGCGTTCAGTAGGGGATGATATTGAATCCTAGCCAAAGTGTTGGTTTCTGGCTTCGGTTAATTCAACGTACTTCAGGTTCGGAGGGATTCGAATCTTCAGATACTTCCAGCTCGACTTCAGTAAGTTTCTTTGTTGTTGTCTCGTCCTTTCGTTCCCGGATGTAGTGCTGATTTGACATGTCATCTCTTTTTCAGGAAGTTCATGGCTCCGATTCTCACTGAGGAGGAAAAATAGGTAGAAAGGGAGTTTATCAAACTCACATTGATGTCTGTTGAGGAGGTAATAATTTCGGGTAATGTTGTATGGAGCGGGTTGCTACGGTGCCCCCATGATGTTTTTGTTGTGCCAGGTTCGCCAACTGAAGAGGTTGTTGGCCGTCGTTCAGGAAAAAGGAGCCTGGCCATGCCTAGTCTGACTAGGTTAGCAAAACTGGAAACGAGTGTGCCTTATGTCGTTATTCGGAAAATGAGGCAACCCTCTAACCATGTGGTTTCTTCTTCTGAGTCGTTGTCCTTGCTAGAAAATGAAGTGGTTGTTGCAAAAAATGAACTACCTTCCTCTACTCAAGAGGCCATTTCAGAGGATCGTCGTCTTTCGCTTGATGTTGTTGCCCCCTGCTGACTTAGAGGGGACGCATCGGACTAGGTGTTGATGTTGTGAGTCACCATAGGTCCGAGGTGGAGGCTCGCGCTCGTGAGTCACATGGTTCTGTTGTGTTGCATCCTGGCGCTCGCGGGAGAGTTCTTGCCCTGGAGAAGGCTTTCACAGACCTACAGGTGTCATATTCGAATGTTTTCCATCGGATGGATTCCTTGATCGGCAAACTGCTGAATTCTGGTGTTGCTGTGAACTTGGGGGTCGTGCGAGCCACGGTGTCTGCTTCTGAAGCCGAGTTCGCGATCATAAGGGCTCAATTGAGGTCGGCTGAATCCGACTTGGCTTCAACATGTGCTAAATTGGGACGGGCTCGTGTTGAGTTGGAACGCTTAGACATTGTTGTGAACAAGTGGTCGTCTAATCTGTAGGCCCAGGTTGTTGAGAGGAAGTGTGTGGAAACGAAATGGGTCATCACATGACGACAGCTTGAGTCTGAAGTTGCTGAGGGACTTTGTTGTGTTCGCGAGGCAGAGCGTTTGCTGTTATAAAAGCGTTTGCACTATGCCACCTTGGAACCATTGTGCAAAAGGAGATTTCTGGCTTTGTGGGACAGGCCGCTGAGGAAGCTATTTCCTCCATTTCCACTTTGAAATAGTTTTGTAACATCCTTCTGGGGACAAAGAAAGACAAATTTTTTTTTAATGAAAGCCGTGTTTTGTAACTTTGCCTTTTGTCTTGTATTGTTGTGCCATTGTGTCTTCTTTAAAAGTTTTGCAAGTCGAGGATCTAGTACTTTTGGGCCTTACACGCTGGCAGATCTTCCATGTTCGTCAATTGAGTTGTGTCAAAACTGACTGCTTTTGGATGCTCTCGCTCATGGGCGAGCTGTTGTAGTCCCGATGAGTTGCCGCTACGAGTGGTAGCACCACTGAATATACTTTTAGCCGTCGTTGTCCGTATATTGTAGTCTTGGTGTTGAGATGCTCCAAGAGTCGATGTATTTTGGAGATCATTGGTTGTTTGGCCAGTCGTCATTATCAGGCGTGAAAGAGCCGACTAGACTCCCATTTTCTTGGCCATTGTCATCTGCGTGCAGCGGACTAGGTGTTGGGCACAAAAAGTCGTCGTCATCAGTCATGAAATGACTAAGTTTACCTGGTAAGTTCCATGACATTGTCTAATGGAGAGCAATGATCCCTTAGCAAGTCGTCGTCATCAGGCGTAAAAATACTGACTAGACTCTCACTTCCTCGGCCATCATCGTCCGCGCGCAGCGGACTAGGCATTGGGCACCAGAAGTCGTCGTTTATCAGTCGTGAGCTGACTAAGCTTACCTGGTAAGTTCAACGATAATTATCTGTTGGAGAGCAATGATCCCTTGGCAAGTTGTCGTCATTAGGTATTAGAGCGCTGACAAGACTCCCACTTCCTCGGATGTCATTGTCCGCGCACAACGAATTAGGCTTTGGGCACCATAAGTCGTCATCGTTAGTCACAAACTAACTAATCTTACTTGGAGAGCAATGATCCATTGGAAAGTCATCATCATTAGGCGTTAGAGCGCTGACTATACTCCCATTTTCTCGACCGTTGTAGTCCGCACACAACGAACTAGGCATTGGGCATCAGAAGCCATCTTCCTCAGTCACAAACTGACTAAGCTTACCTGGTAAGTTTGGCGATCAATGTCTGTTGGAAAGCAATGATCCATTGGCAAGTCGTCGTCATCAGGTGTAAGAGCTCTCACTAGACTCTCACTTTCTCAGTCGACGTCGTTCGTGCACAGTGGACCAGGCGTTGGGCACCAGAAACCATCGTCATCAGTCACAAACTGACTAAGCTTACCTGGTAAGTTCGGTGATCATTATTTGTTGGAGAGTAATGATCTCTTGGCAAGTCATCGTCATTAGGAGTAAGAGTGCTGACTAGACTCCCACTTCCTTGGTCATCGTTGCTCGCGCGCAGTGGACTAGGCATTGGACATAATCTCTCAGGTTTTGTTGTTGCAGGGATGAATGGAAGTCATGTTGATCGTGACGGATAGTATTGGAAGTTTAGAAAAAAAAAAGCAAATACTTTTATTGATAATATTTTTTGAGATGTTCTACATTCCATGGTCATTTAAGTCTGTTGCCATTTATGTCTTACAACCATAACGTCCCCAGCCTATTGACCTTGGTTACCCTGTAGGGTCTTTTCCACTTCGGGTTCAGATTTCCTGCGCCCGCTTTTTTGGTGTTCTGTTGGGTTTTCCTAAGTACCCAGTCTCCCACTCTGAATTTGCATGGCTTCACCTTCTTGTTGTAGTATTGCGCTATTCGTTGCTAGTAGGCAACTTCTTGGTGGAGGGAAGGTCTTGTTTTTCTTTGAGAAGGTCTAGTCCAACACGTAAGGATTCGTTGTTATCGTCCAGTCTGAATTCTTCCATTCGGAAGGTTGACACTTCGAGCTTTACCAGAACCATGGCTTCTGACCCGTATGCTAGGGCGAATGGTGTTTCTCCGGTTGGGATTCTTTGGTTGGCCAATATGCCCATAGTATTCATGGTGGCTTTGGAACCTATTTCCCTTTGGCAGCGTCAAGCTTCCTTTTGATTGCCTCCAAGATTGTTCGGTTGGTAACCTCCGTTTGGCCATTTCTTGTGGGTGCCCTGGCTAGGAGAAATGACAATTGATGTTCACATTTTTTTTTGACCTTGATACCTTCGAATTGAGTTTCGTTGTAGCTGACCAATACTTTGGGGATGCCAAATCTGCAGACGATGATTGCCCATATGAATTTCTCTATCTAGACTTGCCCTATCTAGGATAGGGGCTCCACTTCGACCCACTTGGTGAAGTGGTCGACTTACAAAAAGGAACTTTTTGCTGGCTGATGGTGGGAGCTGTCCGACGATGTCCATCCCCATTGTGCGAATGGCCACGGACTTGTCATCGACGTTGGTCGCTTGGGAGGCATGTGCGTGTATGGCACGAACCCAAATCGTAAAACATGCAAATCCAAATCCTAAAGGTCCACTACACCAAAAGGCTTGTTTAGCTACGTGGAGGTGGCCACGGCTCTAAGGCGTTGGTTTAATTGCCACGGCTACAAACCGTGGCTATAATGGCCAACGGTTTAAAACCGTGACTAAAAAATAAAACCGTGGCTAAAAAACACTACACCAAAAGGGTTGCCACGGTTTTAAACTGTGGCTATAACTGCCAACGGTTTTTAACCGTAGCTAAAAAAAATTTCATTTTCGCGCTTAGGCCAAAATTGTTTCGCGCTTTGGGGAGCAGTTTCGCGCTTTGGCGAAAAAAATTGGGGAAAAACAGACTCTCTCCACACCTCCTCTTCATAATCACTGATTCTCGAAGCAGAGAAAAAGAAGGACCTGATTCTCGAAGCAGAGAAGAAGAGGGACGAAAGAATGAGAGGACGATAGAAGAAGAAGAAGAAGAAAAAGAAGAAAGTTTGAGAAGGTAAGATCTCTTTCTTCTTCTTTAGATCTCCTAATTCTTTAGATCTCTTTGTTTATCTCTTTCTTCTTATTTTTTTTCTTCTTCTTATTGGTTACATCCTGTGACATATGTTCTTTTTGTTTTACCTATGGAGATGTCTTTGAAGGAAATCGAATCGAAAACCTAGAAGATAATCTAAAGGAGGTGTAGTGAGCTTCATTGATGGCTATTTTTATTTCTAGGTCTTTTGTGCTTCATTTCAGATACAAATTTTTCTTTGAGTTCATCGATTTTCCAAGGTAAATGTATCAATGAACTCTCATCTTCTTTAATTCATCTTGCTTTGAAGATTTAGAGGAAAACCCTCTACTTCGAGTAGGAAAGATCATTAACAGCGAGAATTACTAACATTGAGAATAAATATGTGAAAATCTATCCCTTATGAAAGAGTTTGAACGATATGGAACAATTTGACTTGAACACGAGTTGTTTGATAAAATGTTTCAATTAATCTATCCCTTGATGAAAGAGTTTGAAAGATATGAAACAATTTCAAGTGAACACTAGTTGTTTGATAAAATGCTTCAATTATGTATGCAATTGGAGGTTATGCTAATCTTAGGTACAAATCTCTGCTCATTTTATCTCATATGTTTGTTGAATATTCAAAGAAATTTTCGGATTTCCATTAATTATTCTTGAGAAGTTTGTACCTTTTTTGTTCAATATGTCAAAACTTTCGTTTATTTTCTACCATTTGACAAATTAGTATTAGTTGGAACGAGGGCTGAAAGCTTCTCTAACAGTAGATCTTAGTTCATAGTTTGAATGTTTTATTGAATGTGTTCAATCTCACTCTTAATCCTAATTCCTAAATGTTTATCAAATTTGATAATTTTGTGTATGCTAGTGACTTAGAATTTTAATGCATATTGTTCACTGTCAAAACACAAAGAATATCATTTTTGTTGTGCATGATGATGTGGTTTACTTTCCATTCTATTTGCCTATAAGGAGAGAGTCAGAGAGCAATTAGAAACTAGAAACACACTTTTTATTTTAGAGACAACAGAGAAAGAAATTCCCAAAGAATAGTACGATCAAATGGGCCTTATTTGAAGTTAACAGTTCATTTGGTATATGAAAAAATTAACTTCATACTTGAACAGGTTGTGCAACCTGTTACCACTATGGTCCCAGTGAAGGTTCTTGACAATGGAGGTTCAACTGCAGCAGGTCCTCTTTCAGCAATAGTTTATTTCTTTTATCTTTACTGCATTATTATTGGTGTTAATAAGTTGTCGTCGTCTTATTTGTCATCAATAAGTTTCGTATAGAAGACTTGCCTCATTTTTATGTTTTGATTTATGAATCCGACTTTCATCTTCATTTCACTTGTTTCTGTTATTGGGATGCAATTATGCAAAGTTTATGATTATTTGCACTTATTTGCTGAACCACATATCCAATGATATAGAACATGTTAAATACATCAAGGGAGCTTGTTGGGCATTTTAACATAGCACAAAGCCAATTTCTATCTAGCTTTACAATGAGAGACAAAAAAATTTGTTATAGTTTTATACAACTTATTTTGTTTTGTTATCAATATGAAAGCTACAATGAGTGACATATCCTTCTGTCAATATTTATTGAGTTGTTTTTGTTATTGTTCAAAGTATACTTCTTTGTTTAGAGTCTTTCTAGCATTATTAAGTTTTGTATGTAGAGAGGTTGTGGGTATATTCAGTGTTGTTACTGCAATGCTTGGTCTTTCCATACTATTGCTATTAGGGGTGGTGGATTGGAATGATTGACTAAGTGAAAAGTCTGCATGGGATACCTTAGCTATATATGTAGGTTCACTCAGTGTTTGGTTATAATTTTTTAGGCGCTTTATTCTCAACTTATCTCAAGGTTTTCCTATTTTGTATTTTTTTTCTTCTAATAGGTTATGGAGCAACCACCAGATTCCCAAATGTTTGCACTGCAGGAATCTTTCCAAACTCCAGGGGTTTGTCACTTGATCCTATAGAAATTTCATTATTGTTTTTGTTGGTCTGGTCATTTCCTTTTATTTATAAGACGACCATTATGCTAATTTGATTCACTGTTATGCATATAGGTACCACTAGTATCATTCAGCAGTAGTGAACTTTCATAGAAATTATCTGTTTGATGTTAAATAAATATTTTGTTGCACCTACATGTATACAAGTGTTGGGCAAACTATCTGTTTTGAACTTCCATTAGGAGGAAATAAGTTGAGATTACATGATAATGTAATAAGTGTGTTTACTTTGAATAATTTTAGACATCATTTAAAACTATCTGCTATATGCTTTCTTAGGGTCAAAATGAAAAACATTGTGATTTGAAGATACTCAGAATAAAATGGATAATGGAAAAATCATTTAAAAGTTGCAGAATATTGCATAATTTGATTGATATTTACAAACGTTAGTTTTAGCCATGCCAGACAAAATTCTGTAAAATATTGTCGGAAAATTTGACATTTCCGTGAGATATTTTGCTCATGTCTTGAAAGCATGAAGATTTGAAAGTTTAATTTGACTGCTAATTATATAATATTTAATGGGTTATTGTTAGGTTTACATTTCGGATTTTGATGCTTCTGCTGGCTTATCTCTTTGAGGCACATCATTAGTGTTGTTGTACTAATTCTATGGTAGCATTATGGTTGAACATTGGGCCTTGTTAGGTTTAGCTGTTATTAGATGTGTTTAACCAGTTCATCAGGAGAGTTTATTCCTATCCGTTCAACTGACATGTTCCTTTTTTCATTTTGAGTGCCATGGAATTGGTTGATGTTGGAGTTCTGCTGCCTCTTTTAGAACCTATGAGACAGACAATACTCACAGTAGAAGGGGTCATGGTAAGTAGTCTATATACACACGTCATGGGGAAGAATAGACGCAACAAGAATGGGCAATGGTAGGTCCTGGAACCGAGTGCTGGTAGGGCACTCTGTTGTAAAACATAGTGTCCCCTGTTTTTCGGAGCAGGGAGAGGCTGCGGACTGGAAGGACTGGGCACTGGTTGCTGCGGACTGTGCTGCGGCCTGGACTTGTGGTAAGGCCGTGGCGAGATGGTGGATACGCGTTAGGCTGATGGACGTTGTTGCGTTGCAGAGCATCCTGTTGCTGTGTTGTGTTCTGAGCTGCTGCGATGCAGTGGCCTCCATGCGAACACGCTGCTGCGACACTCTGCTACGTTTCAGTGTGCTGCGCTAAATCTGGGTATTGAATTTTTGCATTTTGTTTATTCAGGATAGAATGCTTTGTCTTTGCCACTGTTCTAAATGATAGCTTGTATGTAGCATTGTTTGGTTTTGAAAATATGTGTAGAAGCTTCATGAAATCTTCGTTAAGGTGGCTTTCAAACTCACTTGATAAATATCTCATCAACTCCATGTAAGTTTGATTTGTTGGAATCATTTTTTCTGCAGGTCAACAATACTGATGCCGAAGGCAGACTGACGCTTGCTGATGCTCTGGTATATGCTTGCAACCAAGGTGTAGAGAAGGTATCTATCTTGTCACTAAGTTGTGCTATAAACAGTCTTCATTGTTATCAGTTGGTAACTCTTTCTTCAATGTGAGTGTTCATGGTGAGCTTTGATTTTATGGATGTGTAGTGACTTGAAAGGGAATCACTTAACAGGACAGATCCCAGATGAAATAGGCGGCTGTGTTACTCTAGAAACTCTGTAATTTCTATTTCCTTTGTTTTTTGTAACTCGTCTGCAACTATTTGTAAAGCTATTTATTGTTTTGCAAGTGTGGGTACGTTTATTATGTTTTTTCCCTTCATTAAGGGATTTGTCTGAAAATTCCCTTTACGGGGATATTCCATTTTCAATATCTAAGCTTAAGCGGCTGCAAGAGCTGTAAGTCCCTCACATTCCATCTTTTTGTTTTAGCTTTATATTTGATATTCAAAGGGTAAGTGTGATAATAAGGTTTATTGATCCATTTGTATTCAGATATTTGAAGAGCAATCAGTTGACAGTATGTATATTCACTAACCTTCGACATTGTCACAAACTCCTAACCTTAAGACACTGTATGTATATTCACTATTCCATTGCAAACTTTTAGATGTTATGCACTTCTATTTATTGAAGCTTTAGCCTATCTTCTCAAATATGCCCAATTAGATGTGGGAAACAAATTAGATGTGGGAAGCTTTAGCAGTAAGTTCAGAAGGCATCTATCTTTTGTCTTGAACTACTCACCCTATTGTAAAGAAAGAGTACAAACTGAACTGGAGCATCTAACTTTTAATGGCTTAACCAGTCCCATATATTTGGGTATTTCTTTTAACTATTCAAGTTTATTTTCCTTGGTTACTGTATTTATCTATATGGTTACTGTAGTCTATATCTGTTCCATCCTAATATTCTTTATTCAGATGCACAAAAATAGAATTTTTATGATGTCGGGATTTATTTTGTGACCTTTGGTTGAAACTTTTCACTTGGACAGGGAGTTGCATTGGGATCAGTAAACGTGACATCAACTGTTGTGACTGAACCTTCTTCAGAACTTCGTCCTACCCCTTCTATCACGGTATCTTTGATTTCTACCACAAATGAAAATAAGGGAGTTAATGTTATCAGATCTCATGAGGTTCCTGGAAAATCTAGTACAGATGGGACAACAACTTCAACTGCTGGCAAGAGTGGAAATATGTCTCTTGATGCTTTAGCAAAAGCTAAGAAAGCTTTACAAATGCAGAAGGAATTATCAGAAAAGCTAAAAAAGATTCCACAAGTAAGTTTATTGCTTTGCTGAGTTCTGATGTGAATTTACAAGTAAATCAATTATTTGAAATGATTCCACATGTTATTTGGCTTACCAATTTAGTTGTTTGCCTTGATTCAACAACATTAGGAGATCTACGATGTGAAATTAACAATGGAGGCTGCTGAAGACAAACACAAGAAGGCAGGACCTACTCTGCTTGCACAGTAAGTGCTTCAAGAGCACAAATAACTTATCTTTTAATGGTTTTGTTCAACTATTAAACATTGTCACTTGAGTTGAATGCCCTTCATGGTAGTTTAACTTTATTGTGGGTTCTTCAGGACCATCATTCCAAAGGTTCGAAATGCCCTCCAGGATTCAAGGGTGATGGAGTCAACACGTGTGAAGGTTTGTGCACAATGCAGTTATTCTGCTTTGGCAAAATACAGGTAAAGAGTACCAAAGTGAGTTCAGTTGGAACTTTGTGTGGGTCATTTTCCTCGGGTTGATTGCTACTGCAATTGGAGGGTATGCCGTGTACAAGTACAGAATCAGGGTATGCTCTTTTGTTTGCTTTCTTTTCTTGTTATTATTGCTTAAGTCTGTTTTTTGTAGAGAAAATCATTTTTATGACGAATGAACTAATTTCCCCTGATTTTCCCGATGTGAGAAAACACTGAATATTTAACTTGAAAGGGGTTGAAAATGAGCATGTCTATATTTTCACACGTTAGATAGAATTTAACTTGGTCTTCGGACCTAAGTTTGGAAAACACAAACCTCTTTGACAAATGATGTGGTAAAAAAAAAAGTTGCTTTCTTGTAGTAGATTTTATGTGTATACAAATTCCCACTGGCGAATCTATATTCTGGTGTATTGCTTGGGTTCAGCCTGGTGATTTGATAATGTCCTTGATCCAAACCTTCCATAAACCAAATGCATTTGGTATGAGATTTGGCCAACTTTAGTGCCAATGGGAATGAAGCCCTTTGCAATGCCAAGTGTAACAAGTGTCCTTGATAATCTGTAAAGTAAGAGCATCCACAGGTGCTTGAAAAATTTAGCAACCCATTTCTTCTCCAATAGCCTGCTATATGGGTTGCTAAATAACAATCTAGCAAGTGCTCTTTGAAGTTGTTAAAAAAAAAAAAAAAAAAAAGGAAAAGAAGGAAAATGCATTTAGCTAATGGGGAAAGGTTCTAAAGGTTATTGATCAAGTCGATGGCCTTTAGAATCTCTCTCTCTCTAGGTTGTGAGTGACTACTTTTTAGGAGCCCAACTCCCTGATGCCATCCAAAACAATGAATGATGAAAAAGCTTTAGGAGCCCTTTATTCAAGCAAGAATCTGTGGATGTTCTAAGAAAATGAGAATGCTGATGATATGTTACAGATTACTCTACTAAGTAATAACGAAGAAACTAGAATGCTTATATGTTGCTATATGCAGATCTATTTCATGACAGAATTCTGATAAGGTCTGTGGAGGCTCAAGTGCAGCGACAATTGGCCGTGCTGCTGACAGTGTGCGTAATTGTAAATAACTTCCAATGGAGATGGTGTCTCGTGGGTGATCATAAAACTTCCAACATAGTTTTGTTTTTTTTTCTTGCCTTCTCCTTGGTACATTTAGGTATTAAACGTTAGCATGTAGTTGTATAGTGGCGGTTGGGTGGGGAAAACAGATTAGTAACATTGAAAATTGTGTTCTTCAGTGTGGACTGGTTCCTTCTGGTAACAGACATGAAGAGATTGTGAAACTTGTAATGTTATCTTGATTATGATTTTGCTACTTGTTGTTAGAAATGTGATACTTTGGTTTTGGAAAATGTTCTGGATGAATTCCAAATATATCAGTCCAAAGTTTTGGGCCGTATATAGTTCCATTTGATTAATTGATGGTGTGGATGTTGTTCAAAATCAAGATGTGTAAGGTTTATTTGTTCAACAAGCCGCAAAGATGCCTAAGATCAACAAACAATTACAAGATACAAGAACTGCATTGGTTTAACACCGTGACCAAAAAAAAAAAATTTTTAAAAATTTGCCACGGCTTAAAACAGTGGCTAATTATTGCAATGGCTAAAAACCGTGGCTAGTACTGGCCACGGCTAAAAACCGTGGCTAGTACTAGCCACGGCTTAAAACCGTTGCTAAAACTATTGCAACGGCTTAGAACCGTGGCTAAGATTGTTGCAACGGTTTATAACCGTGGCTAAATCATAAACCGTCCTCGAGATAAAACCGTTGCTAATATTTTTGCCATGGTTTTTAGTCGTTACTAGGGATTTAGCGACGCCTCTACAGCCCACGGCTCTAAGTCGTGACAATGGGTTACCCCCACGGTTTAAAACCGTTGCTAATGGGTATTTTGGTGTAGTGGTCAGAACCCAAATCCTACAGGTCGAAGCTCCCAACTCGCAAAACAGGGAATGTGGAACCATGGAAATTTTTAAAACTGCGAGGCGGACTCAAAGGCTAGCAAACTAGCCTAAAACTGAAAGAAAAAAAATAAGTTACCATCGGCGCGTGACTGAAAGAAAACTTACAGACAAATAAAATCTGGCAAACTCCCCGACGAAACCAAAAGTTTGGCAAAAACTCGCCGAAACCCTCCCTACTCCGGTATGATCACCACGGAACCACACAACAGACCGACAATAGGTCTAAGAACACTCGGAGTCGCAAATTTGCAACACACCCACGCGCCCAAAGCTCGGATTCACGCCGAAGAACCCTCAAAGCAGACATGCACCCTGATTTTTTGAAAAATCCGGCCAACCCCGAAATCACCCTTGCATGTGAGGTCTAAGGGCTCCAAATGACGCCACAAATGCCCCTCAATGGCCGATCGGAGCTACGCAAACCAATCAAACAACCCAAGACCGATCAAACCCACAATCTAAAAACTGATATTTTTCCGCGAAAAACAAAAGGGAATGAAGAAAGAAAGAAGAGGGGAAGAAATGTAGGACAAAGGGGCGAGATTCAGCGAAGGAATCGCTTGATTCACCCAAACACACACCGAAATCACAATCGCCACAGAGCTACAGAGTTTACACTCTGTGAGAAAGAAGAAAGAACGGGGGGGGGGTTGTCCCTTAAAGAGTGGGTGACTATGTGCCCCCACCGCATTTACTGAGTACACCCTCTCAAGCAATTTTTAAATTTTTTTTTATTTTTATTTTTATAAAACAGATATTACAATCACCTTGACACTCAATAATCAATTTGGTTTAAAATGTCGTTGTAGATATTTTTAAAATTGAAGACTCTCGTCTATCTTATTTAAGATATTCCCTCGTTCATTCACTCATACATATCCATAGCAATTAAGTATGTGAGTACACACGAAGCCATATTTCTCTCTTTTACTTTACATTAACAGATGGTGCAAATAAACAACCCTAGTTAAGCATATTGTTTTTATCTTTGTACACTATTTTTTTTAATCATCGTCTTCATAAATCAACTATCGATAAAGTAAACTTCAAAAAGGATTATTTGGAGCTTTGCTACACCGAAAGTGCTATAGACAAAGCAGTCCAGGCAGATCATGATGCAGGAGATGAAGGCCAGAATGATTTAGAAGTGAAACAACAACTTGAGGGGAACAAAAATGCAGATATGCATATTGAGATTCAGGATCGAATGGAGTAGAGCTGGAGGTTGTAATGCCTTTGGAGGAACCTGATGTGCGAAAAACTCAGTCAGATAGTGAAGAGAACAGTAGGACCTCTAATAATCTAAAGGTTGAGGTCGGGTATCTTTGATGTAACAATAAAAGAGCTCCTGGTTGATGCTAAATAGAAGAAGAAAAAGAAGATTGGGAAAGTTATGACTTCGATTGGGGAGTGCAAAGTGACGAGAAACTTGCCCGCCCAACCCAATAAAGACAATTAACAACATATGTACCGAAAAAAGAAAAACAAACCCGGCTTGCCTTCCAATAATAATAATAATAATAATAATAATAATAATAATAAAATTTTAAAAAAATGTACTGGAATGCGCAGGGTGCGGAAAAGAAAGCTACCCATATCAGGATTAAAACATTTGTTCAGGATAGTAATGTTAAACTTTTGGCAATTGCAGAATCGATGATTGAATCTACCAGACACATGGAGATGGGAGGTAAGGTTCATTTACCACCTTTTAAATTTAATGAGTTATTGGGTGGTAAATTATGGCTCTTTTGGCCTAATGAAATTGATGTGTGTACTTAGGTGCCTCAGACTGGGCCATATATTGCAGGGTAAATTTAATTTCTGCAAATCAAGAGTTCTAAGTTTCTTTTGTGTATGCAAAATGCTCCATCTAGGAGAGACACAATCTGTGGGTGGAGGTGGAGCAATTTGCAATGGGTATTGACGAAACATGGTTGATAGGTAGAGATTTCAATGTGATCATGACGGAGGAATGAAAAGTTAGGAGAAAGAAACCCGCATCATATAGCTTTTGAGGAGTTTGCAGGTTGTATCTCAACACGTGGTTTAGCGGACATTGGTTTTGATGGTCCTAAATTCACCTTGTGTAATAACCAACAAGGGAGTAACAGGATGTGGGCCAGGCTAGACAGATTTTTGGCCAATGCTGAAATGGATAAATGCAATGCAAAGTACTCATGTTGAACATTGCATCGTACATGTTCGGATCATACCCCTCTACTGGTCTCCTAGCCAATATGTTCGAGCCCAGGTATGACTCCTTTAGATTTTAGAGGGTGTGGTCAACTCATAAGATTTTTTTGACTTTGTTGCATCTCACTGGAATGTTGAATGCTTGTATACTAGTTCCATAGACAGGTTGGATTTCATAATAAAAACATGAGTAGAATTTTAAAATATGCAATAAGGAGATTTTTGGAAATGTCTTTAGCACTCTACAAAGTCTTGAAGATGAGATCCAACAGTGTTAGTTCGCGCTTTTTTAAATGGTTGGGATGTTAATGCTAGTGTTGATTTGAATAGATGTCAAATTGAATATAAGTTGGCTTTGAAACATGAGGAAATTTTCTAAATGCAAAAGTTAGGAGAAAATGAGATGGAGGAAGGTGATGCTTGTACAAAATTTTTATTTGCTTCTGTTAAATCAAAGCAAAACAGGCGAGCGGTAACCAAAATAACTTATATGATGGCAACCTGGTTACGGAACATACATAAATTATAAAAGAGGCTAATTGATTTTTCAATCACATGTTGACTTCAAAAGGGCAAAGAGAAGATTGTGACTTACTCATGCAACAATCAAGCTTGGAGGAGGTTAAAACATCGTTGTTTAGTATCCCCAAGGACAATGTTGCGGGCATAATAGATTATGTTTATCAATATGCATTTATGTGACTCATTGTCGATTTTTAGTTTTATTAAAAGGCAGATATGATGAGTAGTTTAGATCTTCTCAAGGATTAAGACAGGGTGATCCTTTATCTCCACTATTATTTGTCATAACTGCAGAGGTCCTTAGCAGGGGGCTCACTAGAGCGTTCAACAATGAGGAAATTGGTTTCTTCTATACTCCTAGATTGTGTGCACATATTACTCATCTGTTGTGTGTGGACGACTCCTTGATTTTTTTAAATGGACGAAAACAATCTGTACCAAGATGCATGAGATTTCTCAATAGATACTTTGCAACCTCAGGGGACAAAATTAATATTGGGAAGAGTTCATTTGTGTTAATAGAGAAAGCTCCAGCAGAAAGAATTGTTTTGGTAAAAAAAATGGACTGGATTTCAATGTAAGGCCTCTTCTTTTTTGATTTACCAAGGCCAATGCCGAATTATGTATTTTGATGAACTGGTTCAGAAAATAAAAACAAAGTGAAGGGATGAAAGACATGTGTTAGAGAATAGAAGTCTACCTATGTTACAACATAGGAAAGTGTCACAGAATAGAAGTCTACCCATGTTACAGAATAGAAAAGTGTTACAGAATGGGTTAGGAAGACTTTCTGTTAGAGAATAGAAGTCTACCTATGTTACAACATAGGAAAGTGTCACAGAATAGAAGTCTACCTATGTTACAGAATAGAATAGTAAGTTCTTGATTTTTTATTGTTGATGGCGAGTTCAGTGCTGCTCAGATCTCTGAGGCGCCACGGTGCCCAATCTTCCACTTACAGATCTCTTGTTGGCAATGCTAATGCATCATGGACTAGTTCTTTGAGTCAGAAATGTGCTGGCTTAGCAAGACCTTTCAGCTCAAAGCCCCTTGGGAATGATGTCATTGGTATTGACTTAGGAAACCAAAATACAATAGGAAATCTAACCAAACTTAGGAAACCAAAATACAATAGGAAAGTCTTCCTAACCCATTCTGTAACACTTTTCTATTCTGTAACAAAGGTAGACTTCTATTCTGTGACACTTTCCTATGTTGTAACATAGGTAGACTTCTATTCTCTAACACTTTCCTATTGTATTTTGGTTTCCTAAGTTTGGTTAGATTTCCTATTGTATTTTGGTTTCCTAAGTTTGCTAGGTTTCCTATTTCTATTAGGTTATGTCAAAGTTAGCTCTATATAAGCTTGTATTCTATTCAATGAATGGAGAACAATATTTTCAATACAATTCTTTACATGGTATCAGAGCTACTTTCTTTGGTGACCTAAGACTCTGGGGATTCAAGCTCTTCCCCGCATCTGACGACTATGCAAGAGGCGGGGGAGGGATGACAGTAGGAGAAACACCCTCGACAGCAAAGTTCAACTAAATTGAAGGGAAATTGCACTCTACAACAACTTCATGCATATCAGCAACACGCCGCCAACCTGCAATTCAATCAATGAAGGGGGGCCAACAATACCAAAACTGTCTTGTCTCGAATTGAGCAATACCTAAATCTATGTTGTCTCGAATTGAGCTATACCACTCAAATTGAGCAATACCAAAATCTATGTTGTCTCGAATTGAGCTATACCACTCAAATTGAGCAATACCAAACTCTATGTTGTCTCGAATTGAGCAATACCACTCGAATTGAGCAATACCACTCGAATTGAGCAATACCAAAATATGTGTTGTCTCGAATTGAGCAATACCAAAATCTATGTTGTCTCGAATTGAGCAATACCACTTGAATTGAGCAATACCAAAATCTATGTTGTCTCGACTTGAACAATACCAAATCCGTGTTGTCTCGACTTAAGCAATACCACTCAAATTGAGCAATACCAGGACTCGTCCAGACTCGACAATAATGATTTCATCACCAAATAGGCCTTCAAAGTTTCCTCCAAGCTGCACATTTCGTCTGCATCTACATGTCCAGCTTGCGGGGGGGTGTTAGAGAATAGAAGTCTACCTATGTTACAACATAGGAAAGTGTCACATAGTAGAAGTCTACCTATGTTACAGAATAGAAAAGTGTTACAGAATGGGTTAGGAAGACTTTCCTATTGTATTTTGGTTTCCTAAGTTTGCTAGGTTTCCTATTTCTATTAGGTTATGTCAAAGTTAGCTCTATATAAGCTTGTATTCTATTCAATGAATGGAGAACAATATTTTCAATACAATTCTTTACAACATGTCTCCTGTCACCATGGGTAGATTGATATTAATCCGACATGTGTCATGTTCGATGCCAATCTATACTATGGTGGCAACCTGTATACCGATTAACGTTTTGGATACGGTGCAGAGAATCATTGTGGAATTTTTCTATGGAGATCATGAGGGCAGGCATAAAAGAAAATGGGTTGCTGGGGACAAGTTGAATATGCCCGTTGAGGAAGGAGGTTTGGGTGCTCACAATTTGGCCAATGTTGTTAAAGCATTTAGAATCAAAGCCTTACGGAATTTTGTGTGTACAAATTCGCTATGGGCGGTATATATGCGACGAAAGTATTTGATGACTGGAATTCCATTGAGACAACAAATTGTAAAAGTCAGAACATCACCATTCATTACTGAGTCATTGGAGTTTAGATATATTCTTGTTGAGAATTCAACTTGGAAGATTGGCGATGCAAATGTGAGTTTCTTTGATGAACACTAGTAGATGGTAGAGTAGTTTGATCGTCTGGATTTTAAAGACCAGTGGGCATCATGGCAAACCATGCGGAGGGAACAATTCCGTTTGTTTGGGCCTGCATTACAGCAAAAAGTGAAATTGCTATATAGGAACAGATTGTGTGGAGTTGCAAGGGAGCAAGACATGCGTGTTTGGGTCCCCTGTAACGATGGAAAATTCTCAGTTAGCTCGACCTTTGAGATACTACGAAACAAGGGCATGGTTGATCGTTTCTTGGAAATGATTTGGCACCTATTTTGCCAACAAAAAAATCAGTTTTTGTGTGGAAAGTGAGCAATAGGTCACTGCCAGTTGATGGCTAACTTAGAAGGAAGAGTTTCATCCTAGCTTCAAGGTGCAGTTGCTATAACAGGTCGAGTGATGAACTATGAAACATCTTTTTATCGAGGGAGGTTTTGCGGATAGAGTTTGGTTTCATTTTGATTTAATTTTTGATGTACACTTTAGGAGACCGGTAGAGGTTCAGAGCCTTCTTTCAAGATGGTTTAATCAAGCTAAGCAGTCTTCCCAGGTTGGTATCCTTTTCAATTTTGCACCTTTATTCATTTTATGGTAATTGTGGCTGCAACGGAACAAAAAAAAATGTATGAAGGGAATAAGTAGAGTGCCAAATATGTGATAATCAACTGGATCAGGCTAGCTTCTAAATTGTTTGCTCCAAAAAAGATAAGTAGGGACACGTGGTTATTACAAAGACTGGGTTTGAGAACCACGATGGTATTGTCTTTTCCACCATTTGTTTTATTCTGGGATTCCCCTCCTGATGGTTGGTGTACTTTGAATGATGATGGTTCTTCGATGAATAATGTGGCAGCAGGAGGTAATTATCAAGGATGCAGAGGGAGTTTGTGTTATTGCAAAGAAATATATTTCGGTGCAGGATCAAATAACTTGGCAGAAACGGGTGTGGTATTAGAAGGTTTAAAACTGTCAGAGTAGGGGAAAAAGGCAGTGTGTGATTCAAACGGACTTCTTCCTGGTGAAACAATGGTTTTACTAGGAAATTTAGGTTCCATGGTTCTTAGAGAATTGGTGGAAAGATATTAAGAAAATTTGTGGTAATCTGGATTGTATTTGCAGGCATGTCTTTAGGGAAACCAATACAGACCAAGGCATTTTTGCAGCTCGATAAGGCTAGAACTCCTTATATTAGGAAAAAGTGTAAGTTTGGCGAGTTTTTCAAGGCCAAAGTCGTAAACCCCCGTTTGTAGTCATATTTTTTTATTAAGTAATAAATGTCTGACAGCCCAGAGTTGCCCTTCCATATTGGAGGTTTAATTTAAAAAAAATGGAAGCTAGAATCTGATGAAGTACGAATATCAACAAACAACTTATCATATTTCATCCGTGATTATGCTCTTGGAATCATCATTTCTAATCGTCTCTTTTATTCTTCTTCAACCTTTTCTTTTTCAATTGTTTAGATGTCAAGAAAATTTTGGTTTTAGAAAATGAAAATTTTGTCTAGCAAATATTTCTCAAAAAATAACATTTTGTCAATGCTAAATTTTCAAGAAAAAAATATGTTGATGTAAATTTCAACCAAAACACTTAGAAAATATTTACTTTGACAAAAATTTGTTTTGCAAGCAACTTAGAAAATCAATTTTCTCAAGAAAAGTTTTCTTTTCATGCAACCAAACACACCCTACAAGAAAAAATTTCCTTCCAAGGAGGGGTTTGTGCATTTTATCTTTGTACATTCACGCTTAAAATACCACATTTTATTTAATTGTGCATCTACTGTGTTTTCTGCATTTATTTGCAAAGCTACATGCATAGTGGTTTTGCAAAGTTAAATATTTGCAAAAGTTTATATTAATTAAAAAAGTGGTTGGCAATGATTAAATTGTTCGAGGGACAAGGGGTTTTTCAATCGTAGTGTAACTGAAAAGCCAATAGAGGGAAATATGAGATCATAAGGATGGTTGATCGATCGTGGTTGCTGCAAAATTTTCTATTGTATAATATATATAACGCTAAAAAGCAGTGCAAAGAACTTTTGCAAACACACACACTCAATAAGGGTGTGCCGAATGTATTGAGAGGAATACCATATGTATGTAGCACTGGCATTAAAAGTATTTTTATTGGGAGTTGCTCTATAAATCTGCAGGTATTGTCAGGTTCATTCACAAAAAAAATAATAACGTGATAAATGTATATTAAAGAAAAAAAATAAAGATTGAGCTCATATTCAAATAACCAAGAGTGTAAAAAAAAAATCCATCAAAAAGTGAACTCGCCCCGTGCTAAGTACTTTCGATCTAATAATTGGATCTTTTGTGGTTGAGTAGGGATGGCAGTGGGGCAGATTTTCACAGATATCCGCTCCACTCGCCCTATTTGGGGCGGATTTGGTGAAATATCTCTGGATCTTGGGGTGGATACGGATTTCAAATCTGTATCCGTTTATTAATCAGGGCGGATACGGATTTGGCCATATCCGCCCACGGATATCCGTTTATCCGATAAAATTACAAAATACCCTTCCCCTATATAAAGGGATTAAACCCTTATCTGTCACTCCATCTCACATTATCCCCCTCCCCTTACCCCCATTCTCGTCTCCATTCTCCTTCGTCACAGCGAATGTCGCGAAGGGTCCCTTCTTCTCTCTTAAAATAGCGAAGGCCGCCACGAAGGGTCCCTTCGTCTCTTCCAGAAGGGAGTCCCTTCTTCTCTCTCAAAACAGCGAAGGGTGGCGGAGGTCGACCCTCTCGTCTTTTCTCACACAGTAAAGGTCGAACTCCGAATGGTCGCCCCTTCTTCTCCTTCTCACGGACACTCGAAGAAACCTCAGATCTGAAATCAAGATATTAGATCTGATATCGATTTTTTTTTGTTAATTTTTAGATCAAGATATCAGATCTATCAGAGATCGAATATGTTGTTTTTTTTTGTATGGATTCTTTGTAATTTCTGTAATTTATTTGTAATTTTTGTATGGATTTTGTATCTTTGTAATTTTGTTATAATTTATGTAGTTAGATGGATAACCGTAAACAGATTGGCGGGGCGGGGCAGATATCCGCCAATCCGCACGGGTGGTTACGATTTTTAATAAAAATTGCAAACGAATTTGAGGGCGGATTGGGGATCCGTTATTCCTGACGGATCGGAGATGGATTTGCTTAAATCCGCCACGTTGCCATCCCTATGGTTGAGCTCAAGAAACAATTAATTACTAGCTCATCTTGTCTTATGAGCTTTCTACTTCCCTCTGGAGCAAATGCTTTAACAATTTCTAGATCCATGCTCCCTCCTCCAACTCGTTCATTGAGTGGGCACACTACGGCGGATGGACACACGTCATGGGTTCGAACCCAGCCGGCAACTTGGATTGAGAGGGTTAAGAAAAAGGAAAAAGAAAAAAAGAAAAAAAACAAATGAGTGTGGGGGATAACCCTTCAAGCTTTTGCTTGGGTAACTTGGAAGGAAAAAAATGATAGAATCTTTAAAACGTTTATAAGAATATAGTAATTTGTGGATATACATCAAAGTAAATTTGTGAATTTGAAATTATACGTGGGGTTTATCACGACCCGATCCACCAGGCGATGTGGGACTATGATTTCTCATTTGTAGCTTGCTAACCCTTTTGGGATCCATGGGCTCTTGGACTTTTCTGTCACCCCCTCAGTTTCGCCCATACAAGGGTATCACAGTCCACCCCCACCCTCTTGGGTCGTTGACACACTTTCGGCTAAGTCAGTCTTTGATACCATTCTTTCATGAAATCACACGTCATGGGTTTGAACCCGATCGGCAACATTGGATGGAGAGAGTTAAGGAAAAAAAAAACAAATGAATATGGGAGATGACGCTTCAAGCTTTTGCTTGGGTAACTTGAAAGGAAAAAAATGATAAAATCTTTAAAAATATATAGTAATTTATGGATATACATGAAAGTAAATTTGTAAATTTGAAATTATACGTGAGGTTTGTCACGACCCGGTCTATTAGGTGATGTGGGAGCAGTGTTCTAAAAGACGTTAAGCGGTGGGCGGGCAGCGAGCAAGTGCCTAGTGCCCAAGGGCCTAGGCGGCACCTAGGCGGTCTTAGGTTTTGTATTATAACTTTAATAATTTAAAAATGTTAAGCATAATACCTTATCAATTACATCCAATTTAATGCCAAAATACATATGCAAAATTTAAAAACATGAAAAATTAACAATCATGAACAAAATTTATTAAAACTCAAATGACTAAAGTTGGTCATCATGGGTACTTTATACAAAGTTGAATTTGTAAACAAATATCCAAACCTACTCTTTTATTTTTCTTCAAATTGCATGAATAACCTTAGTCGTGTTTGATAAAATTTACATTACTAAAATTGGTACCGACAAATCCTTTGAGAATTCCATTAAGTAATCATCATTTGCTATTTAGACATATATTAAATAAAAAATAATAAAATTGTTTATTTCTAAAAAAAAAATGGAAATAAAAATAAAATAAGAACACAATCAGCCTTATTAAAATAAAAAAATAAAAATAAAACTCGCCCAAACCGCCTAGACCCCGCCTAGGCTACCCAGACTGTCCAGAACCCACCCAGCAATTAATCTGGGCGTTTTTTTACCCCTTAGGCCGATTTTTAGAACATTGTGTGCGAATATGATCTCCCCTTTGTAGCTTGCCAACCCTTTTGGGATCCATGGGCTCTTAGGCTTCTCTCTCACCTTCCCCTTTAGGTCCGCCCACACAAGTGTATCACAATCTACCCCCACTCCTTTGGGAGCCTAACGTTCTTGTTGGCACACTTTCGGCTGGGTCAAGCTCTGATACTATTATGTCACGACCCGTCCACAGAATACTATATTGTCCGCTTTTGGCCCAAGGTCCATACGACTTTAAAACACATAGTACTTTGTAGATCCAATCTCGTATATATATAGTACAACACCCACCCGCACTCGGGCGATGTGAGGTTATGAACTCCCCTTATAGCTTGCCAACCCTCTTAGGATCCATAAGCTCTTGAGCTTCTCCCTTACCCTCCCCCTCGTATCCATCCACAAAAGGATATTATAGTCCACCACTTTTCATATTTATAAGTTTGATTAGATTAGAAAGATATTATGCATAATACAATTACTTGATGTATTTTAAGCATAGCCATTAGTGAATCATCTGCCTTTGTTTGCTAGATCATAACAATGAAATGTTTATCATGTTTTGCAGATACAAAAAAAGGAAAAAAAGAAATCAACGATCACCCTCCCAAGAATGTTTTTTGATTTTCACTCAACACCCAGGAGAATTCGTATCCGAAACAGTTGATTAACATAGCAAATGGGTGTGAATAGCAGCTGACCTTTCTGTGGATGAACCAAATGGAACCTATGGATGGATATAGCAGCCCCCCTACCGCTTCGGCTTTGGGTCTGCGTAATGCTCAGATCAATCAGTATTCAACATTCGAATTCGAGTAGAATGAAATCAATGGAGATAGAAGGCGAAGATGGCGCGAAAATCGCAATTAAAACCGGTATCAAAACAGAGCTAGGTAGAGGTCTGGGGTTCCAAGTAGACGATCGAAGAGTATCTCGCCGTCACATTTCTTTAGAGCTGGTTGACGGCTCTTATTCAAAAGACAAAAGAGGAGAGAGTAGTAAAAGTAGTCAAAAAATCGATGAAGAATCAAAAAATCTCGTTCATTTTGAAGCTCTGGGGAAGAACCCCATTTGGGTATTTGACAGTGGAAGTGGGGCGATTAAGGTTTTCAGGAAATCAGAGAAAGGGTTTATGAGGGTTGGTGATTGGTTCTGTGTGTGCATCAAAGATGAGAAACCCCTGTTGTTCAATTTGAAGGAGGGAAATAATGAGAATGGGGGTGTGGATTATGTGAAAGAATTTGGGTTTTTGGTGATGGGGCATGAATTTGATGAGTATTCGAAGAGTTCGATAAGGGATGTGAAGGATTGGGAGTGGTTTCTTGATGAGGGGCAAGGGAGGATAGTGGGACTGATGATGATGATAATGGGAAGAGGAGGAGGAGTGGGTTGAAGGGGCAGAGGGGTGTGAGGAGGAAGAAGAAGGATGAAGAATGTGATGAGGATTGGAGAGGTGAGAGTGAGGATGAGGAAGTTGTGATTTCTAATTTAAGTAGGGGGAAGAGGCCTAGATATAGTGCGACAAGATCGAGTGAGTTAGGAAGCAAGAAGCCTAAGGATGTAGGGAGTAGAGGAAAATTGGGGGGAAGGAAAACAGTCCGGGAGATTGAAGATGATGAGGATGATGAGGAAGATGATGATACTCTTGGAGGCTTCATTGTTAGCGATGAAGAGGATGCGGAAGAAGAGGAGGAAGCCGAATTAGAAGACGAGGAAGAAGATGATATGGAAGATTGAAGTATGAGTTCGATATATACTAAACAAGAAACAATCATGTATGGTATGTACTCTCCAAATTTTTGTAAGTCCTTTATGTTACATTTCCTTTGCAACGTATGGTGTCTCTGCGATACTTTTGGAACTTTGTTGTATGTTTAACTGTGTAACGGTTCCATCCAGTTTCCTTCCCTGTAGATATTGAAATGATTGATGCATATGGAAATTAGAGAAAATAAGGAGATGTGTAAATATGTCAAAGAGAAAAGAACAGAAGAAATAATGATAAATCATGGACACAAACACAAAACATATAATTTACCCCAAGTTGAGCAAATAGAAATATCACACCATAATTTTCAGTGATACTACCTACATTACTATCTTACATACTTTTAAAGTCCACACCACACCAAAATGAAACCGAGAAAGCAAAAAACAAACTATTTGAATTTATGTTCCCTTCTTGGACAATTTTTGTTCCATTCTCTAAATATCTACTCTTGATCTAAGTACACACTGTTTTTTTTTTTTTATAAATAAAACAACGTGTAAAAGAAAAAGAGGAGAAGAGTACAATAGCTGAGCGAGAGGCTCCCAAAGAAACAGAAAGGGATACAGGGAGAAGAGTCGGCAGAAATAAAAACTAAAAAAAACTAATAAAGCCTAAGCAACAAAAACTACATCTTGCGTATGAGAGAATCCCATTCAACAACAGCTCCGGAATTGGAGGAGGAAGTGGGAATTATGTTCCACACCAAGACACATTGAATCGGGCATTATTTTGACGATGTTCCATGATTCAAGTTTCTCCAATTTTCTGCCCCCAAAGATTATGCTATTTCGTTCTTTCCAAATAACCCACAGGTCAATGTCCCACAACCATTTACTGATAGAGGAAAGATTTCTCGAATTCTATTGCTGAACCCAAATGGCCAGATCAAAGCACGGAATGAATCCCAACTGAGCTTCATTAGCTATACAAGCCCATATGAATTGGGTGAAGGGGCATTGTAGGAAGGTGTGGGTGATTGTTTTTGTGGCTACTTCGCAAAGGGGACACCGGTTTGTGATGATAAGAGCCTTCTTTGTGAGATTCTCTACAGTCAGAATTTTCCCATGAGCAAGGCAACACAGGAAATATTTTGCCTGGGAGGAACTTGCAAAGAGGTGAAGCAAGAAGGATTGGGGGCCTGACTTGCAGGTGCTGAGATAGAACTAAGTTTTGCATCTGAGAACTTATTGGTTATGTGATCCCAGATCAGTTTGCCCTCCTCGTCATCTATATGGACGCTTTCAAGAAATTGTAATAGCTCAATCATCTTTGCCATCTCCGAGTCTCCGACTCCTCACCTCAGGTTCAGATTCCAGGCTAAGTTCCCTTCAGCATTCGATACAAGGTCTGCAATGGCTGCTTCCTTGATTCTAGTAATTTGGAACACAAGTTTGTATTTTCACACAATAGCTGCTCATTGATCCATCTTTCCAGAAACTAATACCCTTATCCAAGGATGCACCGACTCTCCGAAAAACCTCTGAGTCACGCGTCAAATACGTGTCGGACACGGATTCGCGTCCGACACGCGCTCGACACGTATTGGACACGTGGTCAACAGTCAAAATTTGTTGACCAACTTGGACACGATCCAGACTCGGTCCGGACTCAATCGGGTGCAAATAACCCATTTTACTCTTCGATTTTCGATTCCTCCCTCCCACAAACCAGAGAGCAGAGGAGCAGGGATCCAGAGAGAACAGAGACAGAGAGGGAGAGATGTAGATCTGTCGAAATCGAAATCGATCGATCTATCGAAATCGAAATCGAAATCGATCGACACTATTGGACGGAGGTAGGGGTAGAGAGATCGATTTCGACAGGTCGATCGTCACAGAGAGGAAGAGATGTAGATCGATCGAGAGGGAAAGATATATCAATCGACAGAGAGGGAGCTTGCAGAGCGATGCAATTAAATATGTCGATAGAGAGATAGATCGATCGATCGATCGATCGAGGGAGAGATGTAGATCGATCGTTCTGTCTCTCCCACTCGCCTTCAACCTCCTTCCCTGTAGAAGAAGAAAGTTGGTTTTTGGATCATTTTCTTCTTCTTGTTTTTGTTTTGCTTTGTTTATCGATTTATCCTCTGTAGAAGAAGAAAGTTTATCCTCTCTTTTTTGTGGAGATCGAGAGGGACAGATGCAAATCCTCTCTTTTTGTGGAGAGCTTGTAGTAGCTTTGTTTATCCTCTCTTTCAAAAATCAATCTAGGGAGTGAATGATGGGAAGGAAGGGTTGGTTTTTGTAAGCTACTGTATAAGGGTGGCCCGGACAGAGAGTTTGTGGTGCAAAATGCTCTATGCAATTGCTCACCTCCCACATTTCATGGTCCTCCTTCTTTTCCAAGTAAATATTATTTTATTATACATTTTTCTTTTGGAGATATTTGGAGGTTAAGCAAGTGACATATGTTTGCTAAAATATGATTGATTTTATGATGCATTTGATTTTTCATTATTTTGATATGTTTGGATTGATCAATATTATTATTATGATTTTATGTTCTTATAAGTTACAAAAAAATATATATTAAAAAATTAAGTTGACCGTGTCGCCGAGTCCTATTTTTTTGAAAATCGCCGAGTCGCCCGTGTCGTATCCGTGTCCGAGTCCGAGTCCGAGTCCGTGCATCCTTGCCCTTATCACTTGGAATGTCACATAGGGCATGAAGTGCTGCTTAGTATTCATCATGGCAAATTTTGTTCTAATGATCGGTTTTGATGACTTTTTATCCTTCATGGCCTTGGGTCTTTTTGAGGGTGGAGTGCTTTGAAACTTCATTTGTCTAGTAGGGGGACCGAAATCACTTCAAAAATCAAAATCTTAATCCTTGATTCCACCATTCTAATTTTTTAGATTCCACTCTGTTTCCACCCTCATCTACCTTCATTTCACCATTCAAAACAGCAAACTTTATATGCAGGCAAATCTTGCATGTTAGTCGTACATGATACAACAACAGGCTTGAGTGGCATCTCTTTTCTTTGATTTTGAATGTGCCCATCTTAAGAACTTGGTCAGATGATTTACAAACCAAAGTGACACGGAAAAAAATGCTGAAGACAAACTGATATTTTGAATGTCCATAAAAGAGATTGCTTAAGAATCATTTTTCTTAAAAGGTATGAACTTAAAAGCTAAGTTGCAGTCAATCTGCAATGGGGTTATAGGGTATCTAAGGGAAGGATGCAATGTCAATTGTGCTAAGTAGTGATTGTTAGACAACTCAATGCCAGTTATGAGATGTACTGCTTGTTATACAACTCCTGGTTGAAGTGAAACAATGGCAAAATAATCAGAACAACTTCTCATGGCAATGTATCGCGGCAATTAGTTGGTACTTTGTTGCTAATCAGGGCAAGGGCGACTAGCAAATTGGACAGAGGGTGTGCGACATCATAAGATAAACCAACCCTAAATATAAAAGGGATAAAATTGACGTGGAAAAATAAATCAGATAGTGACTGCATCCTTGTTTTCATAATCCTCCTCCACCAAATTAGGTTTGCATTCACTCTTATGGTTCTAGCTCAAGTAGCGATGGGAGTCGCAGGTCTTCGTGTTGTCATTCGCAGCTTTTAGGGCAGATTTAATGTGAATATGCGTATTGCAACTAATAACTAATACGAGGCATTGGCTGTATTATAGGTATTCTTTGGACCAAGACTAATGCATATACCTGTATGATGCTTTAATCTGATGCACAGGTATTCTGCAAGCACTTCGGATTCAACACATGATGATGGAAATTGGGAGATCTCTCTACCTGTCCAAAACATATATCGCCCTTTCTCACTGTCTGAGATATACCACGAAGCAGATCAGGTTGTGCATTTTTAGCACTTCAAGCTGATCTTGGTGTTGTCATTGGACATGTAATTGCTCCAAATGTGGAACTAAAAGCCAGATCTTACAGCGAGATGCTGGGTACATCTCATCCCAAGTAATCGCCCACTTTTGTAACATTGTATTGTATTTTGTATTTTAAGTTCTCTATAATGAATGTTCATTCAAGATACCTGAGAATTGAACTCATTGGACGTTTCTGATGCTAAATGGAAATCTGGCATAAGCCCAAAGCTTGAATCAAGCATACTGTGCGACAACCTGATGTTTTCCTTTCGCGAAATTAACTCCCACCAGATTTTTTGTTATGCTACTAAACCAGTGAATCATTTGGCAAGAGGGTCAACATCTGTTTTTAGACTCAACAACTATTGCTTTCATGATCTTTCAAGTAACTCTTTGGGAACACAGTAAACATAATATGCTGTCTGTTTGTGAAAGCAAATTCGAAGAGATGTGCAATCTTGTGTATAAATAGGATTACATTTGGGAAGTTGGCAGGAGCACTAAGGTTTCTGTAGGCCGTGGCTCCCTCCAAGTCTCCTAAGACCTTCCCAAGAGAATGAACATCAGGCTTTGGTCTCTCAAAACTTTCCAACAGGCCTTTCAACATTTATGAACAAACTTCTTAGGAAAGTTAATAGATGGATCACTACTGCTATGGCTAGTCAAAGAGAGCTTTACACAACACGCATATACATTATTTTCCTCATATGCTCTCTTTCGTCGGAAAGAAACAAACCACCATGATAACCAGCATTTGGCTCCCTTGGCGTTCAACATTCTACTCGTGTTAGAAACCATTAACAAACAAGTTCTTTGAAACCTTGAGATGTGTTCGACGGAGGAAATCAGTTTCATTAAAATGGCGAAAAAGAGTGTTTGAGAAGAAAGAAAAAGGGATGGGATGATAGAACTTTGTGACTTTTCACTAGGGGTGGGCAAACAGGTCGACGATCCGCGGGTTCAACTCGAACTGGACCGTTTTGCTTTAAGCGGTCCGGATTGTAATGATGAGTTTTTAGATACGGTCCTAATTTTAAAAACGAAACGGTCCGGGTTGGACCCGTTTCAAATCAGGTTAGTTGTAAAAACATAAATATGAAACTAACTCAACTAAGAGTCTAACTAACCTCTAAGTCTCTAAAGCTCCTTTACTCTTTCGACCCCTACCCTAGCAAAGCTCCTTTACTCTTCAAGTCTTTAGAGGAGAAGAGAAGTGAGCAGTGAGCAGTTGAGCACCCGCAGGCCGCCTCCCCCTCTCGCATCCTCTCCTCTCTTGGGTGTTCTTCTCTTCCCCTCTCGTTGTGGTGGGGGAAAGGAAGGCGAGGAGAACCCTTTGTATTTTGAGTAGTTCCCAAACTCAAACGAAACCCTAGACCTAATCTTTTCCTAACGTCTCTCTTCCTTTTCTCATTATCTCCTCTTCTCTCCTCGAGTCGGTGAGTGACCGATAAGAGAGAAAAGCAGCAGAGCAGGAGCAGCAAGGCATCTTATCATCATGTCTCATTTCGGACGAACAGGTCCTCCCGACATCAAAGACACCTATTTTCTCCTCATTCTCAACATCACCTTCCGTAAAGCATCTCTTCTAATTCTCTCCGTCTTCTTCTTTCCTTTCCTTTTGAATGATTTTGGTTTCCTTCCTTGCAACAGGAACAACTGTGGATGATCTCTTCCCCCTCTTCGATAAGTACGGAAAGGTTGTCGATATCTTCATCCCTAGAGATCGAAGGTTCGTTCCTTCCCTTTCCTAATTAGTTTAACGCTCTTCTTCTTCCTTTTTTCCAATCAATTGTAGGTTATTCTTTATATGCGCTTGAAAATCCCAACCTTTCCTGTCTATGAAAATTGAAAATATTTGCTATTCTAGAAATTAACACTTGTTAATGAAAATTCTACAGGTTATTGATTTTGATGTTCCAGTCTTAGTTAAGCTTTCTGTGGTTGATGTCGACCCTGGC